>CAJQZP010000210.1:0-24332 GCA_907164705.1 Parnassius apollo
GAAAGTAAGACGATATGTGAAATAAGAATAGAAGGGGAGTTGATCGAGAACATGTGCTTCCCCCGTAGATTGCCTCAGAGGAGGGATATTTGCTATAGTTGCCACGCTTGGCGGGTGGGGTGGCAGCCGCAGTTTTTATTTTTTAGTTGTTATTAGAAACACACTCTCCTGGTCACCTCTTATGACACCTAAGAAACGATATGGGGTTGCAGTTATTCTTACACCTCCACTACACTGTCATAATGCCAGCTGTATAGTCTTATTACAACTACGATGACAGTTAATTTTAATGTAATATTATGCAAAATTAGAAACCATGCGTTGCGCAGGTTTAGATGGAGGCTGTGCGGAAAAGTGTACCTTGAGTTCTGCACGTCTTGCCCCGAAATTAAGGGGATCTTTTTTCTAATGCGGATATGTGCAAAAATGTGACTGTGGCCTTGCCGATGAGGGGTTATATAGGGTTTTCATCAATGTAGTGTCCGACATAATCATTACTCCGGAGAGTTATACATAGGTGTTAGTCATGAAAGAGAAGCCTACATCGTTAATCCTCATTTACAAAGAATCGGATATTATGCTGTTATGACCGCAGTTTTCAAAAACATAAATCCCTTGTGTGGCTATTAGGTAGCTATTTGTTATTCACTGTTATGTGTAATGCATCTTACTTTCAAGAACTATCAGATCCATGGGCCACAGCATCCACTTACCATCAGGTGGATTGTGTGCTCATTTGTTACCTACATTCCATTTACAAGAAACAACAACACAACAATATCACTACGTTATTCTTAACTTACTAACGTTACTGAAGACTGAAAATATTATGCGGTACAACTGCACCCGATATTAGCTCATGAGTTTAACATATGACATGTTGAGGATCGTCCTCACCATTACATCAGATTTCATTATGATCATTATCATGATAGCCCATCAAAAGTTCACTGCTGTACAAAGGACTCCCCCATAGATTGTCTCACAGGAGGGATATTAGCTATAGTTGCTCCGCTTAGCAGGTGAGTTAGCAACCGCAGCTTTTTCTTACTCCGTGCTTTAATCCCGTCTCTTGTTTCAGTTTCCCCCTGTCGCCTCATACGACACTCACTGAATGTTATGGGATAGTGGATTTTATTAGGCTGCCATTACACCCCTTACATCAGATTTGATAAATCAAAAATTCACGCAAAAGAACAAAGTTTACTACCAGGGATGCTTTGCGTGGCTATTGAAATTAAAAACAAAATACGGTAGACCTTACAGCCCAACCGAAACCTGCCCTGCAACTTCCCGCTAATTTCAAATGCTAAGCGTTTCATGTACTACTTAAAGTAGCAAAGGGCATTGCCCATTTTCGGCCATGGAACGCCCAACAATGTGCATTTGTTAAAAAAATATATCTTTATTTATGGTTATTAATCGCGGTATTCATTTATCCTAAAACAATGGGAATATTTTTCACAAATTAAAAGTACCGAAAAGATAAGAATAAAATTAGGTAAATCAGTAATTCATTAGTTTGTGAATAAAATAAAAAGTGTTGCCAATCACAAATCTCATTAAAAAAATCTATTCCCCTTTTCGATCGATTACTTATAGTGTCATTATTACAATGCTTATATAATTTTTCGATAATTATTACGATGTTATGATTTAGGTTTAAAATAACCGTTGACAATGGATATTTATCCAAAGCAGCTGATACGCAACCGTTATTAACCAGTTGTTTATCCGACTACAGACGAAAAAGGATGGTTATGTTTTTACTGTGTGTGCGGGTTAGGCTATGTTGAATCGTTTTTTGCTATGGTGCTTAAAAACGTAGGATGCATTTTATTATTGAGGGCGCTACTATCAAAGAATATTTTTTTCGCTAAAATCTTAAAGTACTTGACCAACTTTGAGAATTCTTTCACCACTAGATTGTTATGTATAATTTTAGATATCTAATATAGGGTTAATTTTATTATAGAGGGCGCTACTTTCAATGAATACGTTTTTTGGCTAATCTCAAAAATTACTAGACCAATTTTGTCCTCACGGGTGACAACGCATCTGCATTTTGATTTGTAATCGAGGATAGATGTGGATGTCTAAGGGCCGCAGCAATGTCTCCAGCAGATGGTAAATCTCAGTTAATGACAAGATATGCTAATAAATCCAGAGCCGTGACTATGTGTCGAAATGGGTAGTAGAGGTTGTGAATGGGATCTTTAAAACTGAATTCAAAATATTTCATCAAAATTACTTTAACAGGGCTTCTACACATTTGATGATAGACTGCTGTGGCTGCTGGTATAATTAATAAATTCCACACAAAAATAAGGGACAGGAATGATGCGGCTCAAATACTTGAAATAGTTCACCAAAATATGGAGACAAATAATGATTTGTCTGAGTATGCTAGGGAAAACATTCTAAATAGAGCTAGGGCAGGCAGACTTTAGAAACATAAATGTAGACTTTAAAATGTTAGGGAATTTCCTGTTTTAACTTACAGCGACTTAATATTAATTGCTTGTGTCACATACCAATTAAAGCAAGCTCGCTACTATTATGGTGAGCATATAAGATTTAATGGTTGCTACCGGATAGAACTCTGTAATAACCACAGGAGCAGCATTATGGAAGGAATAAACTTAAGCCCTAGCTGATCTTTACTTAGGGCTAGAATTGCAAGTCATCACCATTAGTCGTAAAGTGTATTTTATATATATTTTAATTAGGGGCAATGGTTCTGGTAGAAGTGCAATTAAAAAGTACTGTCGGCCGTCGAACTGTTGGATGCTGTGCCCATGTTATGAAAGTAATATGGTATTTGGGTTGGGCACGGCATCAGACTAATATTTTGCGTCCTGCTCAGTTCCTGAATGATGTATTGATGTGTAAATTAGAGGCAAATAATTCCTTAGCTTTCCTAGATGCGTGAGTCATCCAAAATTCTAACAACACCATAGGTCACACTGTGTATAGAAAATAATGAATCTCACCATCATCCTTCACAGTTAGTTACCGTGCGCAAATCTTTGTTACAGAGAGCACAAGGGATCTGTGGCAGCAAACATCTGGCCGTCGAGCTTCAGCACGTCAAGCAGGTTCTGCACGTCAACAAGCTTCGGGCCCGCGCTTACGTCACAGTGACCAAGTGAAGCCGGCCACAGTCAAGCATGTGTAGTACTAGCATTTGTCAGGGGTGTCACAGACAAGATTGGCTACAACTTGAAGCGAGCTGACGTGAAGCATCAAAGTTCAGGGAAGTTTGCAGTTTGTGATCATATCCTGGACGGCCCCAACCAGATAGACATCAAAAAAAGATTTGATAGACCACAAATCCCCTAAAAGGACGATACATGAGACTATTGAAATAAAAAAAAATTTTTTCAATAGAGAAGGAGGCTTGGTACTACCACCTGCTTAGGACCCTGTAATTAATGAAATTAAAATTAAACCCAAGCATACCACTGCAAGACTTCAAGACACAGTAAGTTCATGAGAAAAAAAAAGTACTCGGTGACTGACGGAACACGTTAGGGTGGAAAGAAGAAAATAAAAAAAAAAAACAACCCCCTTAACACATATATATAAATAAAAAGAAAAAAAATAAAAATGTTTTTTTTTATGTTGAAATTAAAAATGTCCACTTTAGTTAGCATCAACGTGATTGTATTTTTGTAACACTTTAAAATTTTAACCTTCTTTTAAAAGAAAAAGCTGCAATAAATTTATTATTTATTAACATAACTATTTTTGTGTTAAACTGACTTCTAATTCTGAATTACATATTGTCTTTAAGCCGTGGTAGCTCAGTGGTTAACGCTCGCTGTAAATATAGCAGAACGCGAGTAACCCGGGTTCGATCCCCCGCCGGCACCAATGAAATTGTTAATTGCAATTTTAAGTACTGATTTACCACGTGCTCGGCGGTGAAGGAAAACATCGTGAGGAAACCTGCATGTCTGAGGAATAAGAAAAAAAATATTTCGAAGACATGTGAAGTTCATCAACACGCATTTGGGAAGCGCGGCGGACACTTCCTTGCCCTAAACCCTCTTAGAAATGAGGGGAGGCCTGAGCCCAGCAGTGGGACGTATATAGGCTTTACTTACTTTACTTACTTGCTACTTTACTTACTTTTTTTAACAGGAAGATTTATGTACCATCATTTTACTGAATTACTTGGAGAAAAATGTGTGTAAATAGAAGGGAGACCGGGTGGGATGTCTTTTAATTAGGGTGACAGCAGTGGTGGGATTTCAGATTAAGGGTTTTAGTGCTTCTATATCCATGCAAAAAGGTACTCAGATGATAGAATATCATAGGGGTTCAATCGTTCAGACAAATCTTGCATCTTCGTAACTAGAAGAGCTTGTATGCGTTAAGAATTTCGCTGACAGATAAATAAAATGTGAAATTTCGTTTGATATTCCTACACACCTACCTAACTAATGCAATAGACTACTATCGCTTACAATTCTTTAAAATTTCAAGAACAAAATAACATGAGCAAATTAATAATTCAAATAAAAGAAATCGAGTCCTCAACAACGTGACATGAATCGAAAATAATATTGAGATATTTAAAAATAATACATAATCATTGACCAAGCATTTAACATCAAAAGGCCTCCAGGTACTGTATTTTATTATCCCCTACCAACAATACTTACAAAAATAGTCACATCGTACGTGTGGATTCTTTTATTATATATCCGGAGGCGAAGCGCTCAACGAAATAATTTTCCCAAATAACGTTCGGATATCAAACGACGGGAAGCGTTGGTAATTGCCCTCTCACGATATGCATTGGCCGAGTGTATAGCCGGCAGTGGGAGGGACTACGGTACGTACTTCTGGTCTTCGAATGTATTTAAAATTTTTATTAAAATTTTGGTGATGTAGGTAATTTATAATGGTTTAACTCTAAAGATTTAAAATTAAATTACTTACATTATTCGGAAAAAAATCAAATTCCCTTGACCTTGACCGGGGAATATACTTTATACTTCATTGGTCAAAATACAATAATATGATTTAAAAAGTTGTGAAGCGGAGTAGATCGCAACATGTAAATCATTAATGTTTCTCATTAAAATAATACATAAAAAAGAGTTTATAGGTTTAAAAAAATCAAAATCTTGTGTTTTATATATTTACCGTTCTATATTTTTTATACGTGGTAGAGCCATGCTGCAGTTTTATTAGTAGTATAGTTGTAGCACGAATGGGTCGGCTCGACCGGGGAAGGACCATGCTCTCACAGAATAGCAGCGTAAAATAGTAGCTTAACGCTGCTGTGTTTTGCATGGTGAGTGTAGAGAACCGGAGACCCTTTTTACTGGAAATGAGGCATTCCATCTCAGTCCTCACGGGTGACAACGCATCTGCATTTTGATTCGTTATCGAGGATAGATGTAGATGTCTATGCGCCGCAGCAACCCGTTGGACTGGGTGCTCGTTTGTCACCCTATCCTACAAAAAACCGTTGTAAACGTTACGTGTTGACGTAAAATACTCACACAGGCTTTCATCCGCTTGCCAAGCAGGAGAATCTTAAGTCCACCAGTGGATTTTTACAAATCAAGAAGAAGAAGAAAGAGATGATGAATAAATTTCAGAGTCACTTATAATAAGAATGCTGGTGTCGAGTCTAACTCTCCTGTAAATGAGGTTTGGCGATAAAACCAGCCCGCCCCGCGACCGGACGCAATTACTGCGCATCAGAGGGGCGTTGCATGATGTTCAGGAATTTATGATGGGTGCGTGCGTACCTAGACTTGACGTAAACCCCCAGCTGGGAGCTTGATAGGTAAGTACATAGATAAATGTGGTTATGTTTCATTGGAATTGTGCACATCTACAGATTTGCAAGTATTCTTGACGCTACTTTAATGTTGTATTAAAAATGTATCTGTTGTTTTTTGAAGCATTACACACATCACTTACATGGTACAGCAATGCTGCGGCTATTATGATTGAGACATGAATGGTTCAGCTCGACCGCGGTAGGAACACGCTCTCATAGAAATATATAATGTCCTAGAGACTGATTTTCGGTTGCAGCAGCGAGTCTCAACGAAGACTAACCATCTGCGCAGGACAGGATTACAGTGCCTGAGTGTATGCGCAAGCACACGTACGCTCTCTATTCCGTTACTCTCATAGTCCAACGGGACGGTTACCCGATACGATCGGAGAGAGATCAGGCGCAAGACCATTGGCTTTACGTGCTTTCCAAGGCACAGGCCTGAAACACCACCTACTTCCTGACTTCGGGCTGCTACTGTGAATTTCTTGACAGAAAAAGCTAATTACTGATCTTAGCTCCACCCTGAATACAACCCAACCAAATGATCAGCAACCGATTTTACGACCAAATGAATAACGAGACAGCTCTCAGAGATTACCAACGTGAAATAATACTGTTGTGTTTTGTATGGTAGTGTAGAGAAGCGGAGACCTTTTTTACTGATAACGTGAAACTCCATCTCACTCTTCAGGGGTGACAACGCGCACGCATTTGATCTGAAGCAGGGATTGATGTAGATGGCTCGAGGCTACAGGATCCACTTATCATCAAGTGAACTGTGTGCTAATGTGTAGTGGTATAAGTTCTCATGTCCTGTTTTGGACTTTCAAGGTCAGATGATAAAGAAGAATTATTCTGGTTATCCACTTCAGGCCCAACTACCAATGCTTCTCCTAGAAATGGTTCACGACAGTCGAGTGGTGGATTTAAACATATGACATTTTAGTTTTGCAATCCATAACTTTAATTAATTGGCTGTTGTTGGTTTAACAATATATTTAATTCTAAATTTGTTAAAAGGACATTCGATCGATCTCAGTAGTTAGTTACCAAGAAAGTAAAGATTTTATTTTTTCTAAAATGCCTTGAATGAACCGCATCGCTACCGAGCCAGGAATTAACTTGAAACTAAATGGGATCTTTTTATTTATAAGATTTTTGCTAAGTTTATACCTAGTTATATAAGATAGCGGAACTTAAATTAAAAATATTATGTTCTAAGTAATATATGGAAATATTTTACCTAATATGTAATTAACATTTTTTATATATTCAATTATAATTTATTGTTATCGCTTTAAATAAAAAGTTCACAAAGGACGGACATATAGTGAAACATAATGGTATGCGCAAAAGGATAAAAAAAACTTTAGCAGTAAAATTAAAAATATAGAGTAATAATAATAATCAAGACTACTTAATATCATTATGACAACCTATTGAATTAGAAATGATGGCATTTAGGGCTTCATCGCCACTTATCACCCGGTGTACTCGATGTGCGGCCAATAATAAGTAGAAAAAAATGAATTTTTTTATATGACTAGTCACTATTCATTCCTCTAAAAGTAATAAAAGCGTGATCTTTTTAAGGGGCTATAGTAACTCAGATCAAATTCCAATTTCGCCCCCACTTCCCCGCGCGTCGTATGCTATGTACCGACATATTTGTAACCACTACTACTGTAGTAGATAGGTCGTTAGATACTTATTTCATAAGGTCTATCATATTTATGCCTGTTCTTTACGCAAAGCCAGTCGCTTCTTATTTTTATTACTCGTGAATCGTGTTTTCGCCTAACATAGTACTTAACATTAATCCTCAACTTTACCATATATTTATTTCAAAATTAATGCTGCAATATTTTCTGTATAACGGAGGATCTTGTTAAGCCATTTGAGGTAGTATTTTTAATATTTCCCCTTAAAATATGAGATATCGGGTCAAAGTTTACGATATTTTGGGCCAATTTTGTATAAGTCTCAGTATGCTTAATATCCTATAAAAATAAATATGAATTGATTATAATTCCTAGTACCTACTCCCATAAGGCAGACCAGCGACGGGCAGCGACGTCAACAGTGCTCGCATCTAGTACTGCGATCTTCAATCCACCTGCCAAACGTGATGATTAAGGCAAACCCTCATTATATACATGGTAGAGATTATGGTTGTAGCACGAACAGGTCGATTTGACCGGGGTAGTACCACATAATACCAGCGTAAAATAGCAGCTTAATGTTGCCGTGTCTCGTATAGTGAGTGTAGAGAATCAAAGAATCTTTTTACTGGCAACGAGGCATTACATCTTACTCATCAGGAGTGACAACGTATCCGAATTTTGATTCTTAATTGAGAAAAAATGTAGACATCTATCGGCCACATCATTCACTTAGCATCGGATGGATTGTGAGCTCGCTTGTTGTCCTAATTCTATAAAAAATACTTCTTTGTTATCTGAATACGAGAACAACTGTATAAATATTGGTTATTAATGTAACATTTAAGATATTGGGCCGTGCGGGCCGAAGCAAACTAATTTTAATCAATGCCCTCACGGTCCCAACAAATCAAGTTATGTTCGTACTCGTATTTGCATACTAAGTGAATATAACTCACGGGAGATTCAGCCCAATCTTGTCTTGTTTATTCGCTTAATAGTGCTAGTGTACGCATATATTTGAGTAACGTTACTCTACGTAGGCGGCACTGAAAATTTCAGGAATCAAGGAAGTGACACAACATTACTATTTAAAAATGTATTTATTGCTTTTCGAAGTATTCTCCGCGAAATTTGACACATTTTTCCATACGATGGAACCAATAATTGAAACAACCATTCCATTCGGAAGTTAGGGTCTCCAAAATTGCCATTTTGTAGGCGTCCACAGCTTCTTCAGGTGATGAAAATCTCTGTCCACGCAATTTATTCTTTATTTTAGGGAAAGTAATTATTAGGGCTTAGGTCGGGGCTGTACGATGTTGTATACAGCATTTGAGGATCCTGCGTGGAATCTTACGAGAGTTCTGACGCACCAAGTAACGCGAGCCGCTTTTTGCTCTTCACAGTGCGAATGCGGTATCCATCGGGAAAACAACTTTTTTTACACCTAATTGTTCATGCAAGATTATTTGTATTTGACTCATGCCTATTTCTAAAGTTGCCTGAATTTCGCGGTATGTCACATGTCGATCTTCCTCAATCAGTTTACACACAGCATCAACGTTTTCTTGGGTGACACAGTTTTTGGACGACCTTGACGGGGATCATCACCGAACTTGACACGTCCACGTTGAAATTCAGCAAACCAGCGATAAGTTGTGGTTTTGGAAGGGGCTTCATCACCAAATGCAGAAATCATCTGCAGCGCACTGTTTTTGTGTTAAACCACTTCGAAAGTCATATTAAATCATAAAATTTATTGAATAACAAATAAATTTCACAAGTGCGACAGTCTGCTGCGACAGATACATGACAATGGAGGCTGTGTCAACACAGCGACAAATTTCTCAGTCGGAGTGTAAATTACATGATGCCTGCGTGTTTCAGCGTAAATAATAAATTCGTGTGTAAGCAAAAGCTATATTAGTTCCTAGTTATTATTAAGCTATTGCATAGCTTCTATCGCGGGCCTTGAGTGCGGGAAAATCCAGAAATTTCGTAACAAAAAATACCTCACGCTCTCCGACGGGCACGGAGGTGTGGCTTGAAGGCCGTGCATTGTCTAACGATGGTCTAACGTCGTTTCTTTTCCTCAGTCTTCGACACGGTGTTTGTGTATAAAGTGTTTTGAAATTTTGAATGTGAATGAACAAAGTGCATTTATTATTAAGGCTGCTCTCTCGCAAAAAGCTTGAAAAAAGCGTGCAGATGAACCAACTTTTCGTCGACACTTACAGAGAAATTACATATGAAAAAAATAGCTAGTAATCTACATGATCTGATACGTAATTTGGTTTAGCCATAATTTTTCTATCGGTGTCACATAATAAATAAAAAAATACCCAAATCACCTCCAAATCGTTGAGATGAAACCACTTTACTCCTTCATTGTTTATCAAAGGAATATAAAAAAAATATCCACTGCTTTGCAATACAAAATAAAATAATTTGGTTTGGTTACTTTTTAGAAATATGTATTATTTTTATGATAATAAATTAAAAATGCGTTCCGATTAAATACTGCGTCTATATCACCCCCGCATTCGTCCACGAATTCAATGCGGGGCGCATCGTGTTGCTAGGTGGACGTACGCCGCGTTGCGAGAGCTCAGCACTACGAAATAAAATCGTAAAATATTACTGCAAAAATTTAATTTTGTTAATAGTGGAGTAGGTTTTTTCTGATTCTTGTTTAATAGTAGTGTTTTATAGTTATATTAATTGTACAGTTTTATTAATGTTTAAGTTTAGTTTGTAAAACATGGGGAATAAGCAGAAACGATTGAAGAGAGGTCTAAAAAAATATTACAAACAAAAGAGTATACATTTATCAAGGTAAGTTTTAAGTTTTATCTACATATTTCATAATATTAGACAGGTGCTGTTTATAAAATACCTATATTACTGTGATTTCGCCACTCTGTGACGAGACAAAGCGCGGCAAACGCAAGTGGTAAACAATATTAACTTCTCATTTATACAATAAGAGAAAAAAATTGTTTTCTTATCGGTCACCACGCTCAAAAAGTGTAACTTGATTTAATATCAAAGACTTAACTGCATAAATAAAATAAATAATTAATTATAATTGCATAAGTTGATAAAAAATGCTATGCAATAGCTATACCGCGGCAGTCCCCGAGTGCCACACGTCTTTTTTCATATATTTCGTATTGTCTAATTGTTTTTTTGTTTGTTTTATACTAGTATATTACTCGTACTTGTAACAATTATTAAATTATAGTACAGTTATCGTCTTTTTTAAACATGCTGTAACTACCTTTAAATGGAAACATGTAAATCTTAGTTCCTAAGCCTATTGTCACATTTTTTTTAAAACATGTTATTCCGTTGGTGGTTCTATCAATAAAATAAAAAAATAAAGAAAGGATAGGAAAAAAAGAGTTAAGTTAATTTATAGAAAGGAAACTGTATGAGAATGTTAAGGTTTTGATATGGATGTGTGAAAATTGAAGATAGACTGCGACAAAGAAAGGAATACTTATATAATAGTATGGATTTCAAATGTATATGTAGGATGATGTAAGTGATGTTTAGATAAATTATTAGGAACTATGCAATAATTTTGCTAGTTATTGGAATGAAGGAATTAGGCTATCGGACATTATCTTAGACAATGTTTGAGGCCCAAACTCTGGTTATGTTAATAAACCGATATGCTTAATTGAAAGGCGATAGATTGAGATTGAAATAATAGAAAAGTTACCGATACAGACAAAGATTTATGAAGATAATAAAAAAAGATGACCTTGAGAAATAAATGGTGGAGAGATACGGGAACGTCCATCACTGGTAAAGCATATAGTCCTCAAGCAGGGTATGCTTCCGTGATAGGATGATAAAATAAGGAGTTACGGGTACTATGGAACAATACCTTCAGTACAAGTGATTTACTCATATTAGTACTGTTGGGGACCAGAGAAGTCTTAAATTTGTTACCCTCAATAATGGTACATTAAGGTCATATCCTCATTGTGTTAAGTGTAGAATAATAACAGTATAATTAAAGTCTTGAGTAGAGAAACACGTCTTCCTTTTATTTAACAACCGTACGACATTACATAGTAAATAATGCTATTATATCGGGTATTTTCTGAGATTTGCCCATCATCATCATCATCATCATTACAGCCCTTCACAAGTCCACTGCTGAACATAGGCCTCCCCCAAGTAACGCCACAAAGCACGGTCCTGAACCACCTGCATCCATCGACTTCCTGCATGTCTTAACAGGTCGTCACTCCATCTAGTGGGGAGTCACCCTACACTACGCCTACCGGTACGAGGCTGCCACTCGAGAACCTTTCTTCCCCATCGGTTATCGGTTCTTCGAGCTATATGGCCGGCCCATTGCCACTTCAGCTTACTAATCCGTTGGGCTATGTCGGTCACTCTGGTTTTACTGCGGATATCCTCACGGATACTCTCTCTGCGGATATTCTGAGTCTATCACGCAGAGAAACTCCGAGCATAGCCCTCTCCATAGCTCGCTGAGCGACCTTGAGTGTCCTCATACGGCCAGCAGTGAAGGACCACGTCTCTGATCCGTAAGTCATCACTGGCAACACGCACTGGTTGTACACTTTAGTTTTCAGAGATTGAGGTATACCTGACGAGAAGATGTTTCGTAATTTCCCGAACGCTGCCCAGCCGAGTTGAATCCGTCGATTGACCTCTCGGTCGAAGTTGGACTTACCTAGTCGTACTATTTGTCCCAGGTAAACGTACTCGTCAACAACTTCGAGCATAGTGCTCCCAACAACTTCCGGCATAGGTGTGACATGGACATTGAACATGATCTGTGTTTTGTCCATGTTCATCTTAAGACCTATCCGTTGGGAGACACCATTGAGGTCATTGAGCATAGTGCTAAGGTCCTCCAGCGATTCTGCCATAAGGACTATATCGTCGGCAAATCGAAGGTTAGTGATGTACTCACCATTGATGTTAATACCGTATCCTTTCCAGTCCAGTAGCTTGAAAACGTCTTCCAACGCAGCGGTGAAGATTTTGGGGGATATAACGTCACCCTGTCTTACACCTCTCAGTAGTTGGATAGGTTTCGAACTCTGGTTCTGTACTCGGATAGCCATCGTAGCCCTACTGTACAAACACTTCAGCACTTCGATATACCGACAGTCAGCTTAGCACCGCTGAAGGAACTGTAGCAACGCCCAAATTTCGACGGAATCAAAGGCTTTCTCATAGTCCACATACGCCAGGCAAAGTGGCAGATTGTACTCTTCGGTATTCTGTACAATCTGCCACAGGGTATGTATGTGGTCTATGGCACTGAAGCCTTTTCGGAAACCGGCTTGTCCGGGAGGCTGGAAGTCGTCGAGTCTGCGTGCGAGACGATTTGTAATGACTCTCGAAAACAGCACGTAGACGCGGCTCAGAAGGGAAATCGTTCTGTAGTTCTTCAAGAGAGCGTTGTCGCCTTTCTTAAAGAACAACACCACCGCACTTCTGCTCCACGCCTCCGGAGTAGTGCATGGAGGACGGAATTGAAGAGCTTCTGATGGACTTCAAGTACCGGTGTTCCACCCGCTTTCAGAAGCTCCGCTGTAATTCCATCCTCGCCTGGGGCCCTTCCGTTTTCATGGTGCTGGAGAGCCATTCTAATCTCGCTTAGACTGACGTCCGGGATGTCATCGGAATAGTGTCGGGTAATACTTGCTCTTGGATCGTTACTCACACTTGCGTGTGGCTCCAACGATGATGTGTACAGCTGCCCATAGAACCTCTCAATCTCACTCAAAATCTCAGGTATCCCGGAAACGATGCTGCCACACTCAGTCTTCAGCTTTGACAGTTGGCCCTTTCTGGCAGACATATCTCTGGCAAAGACTTTAGAGCCCTGGTTCCGCTCGATCGCTTCTTTAATACGAGCAGTAATAAAGTTGCGTAAGTCTCGCCGCATGCATTTGGAGATCTGTCTGTTCAGTTGCCTGTATGCTGTCAAATCTGTTGACGATTGCAGCCTCATCTCCCGTCTAACAGCCATGAGATTAAGAGTGTGATCGGAGAGTTTTTGTGTTCTTCTGCGGCGGGTCGTGCAGAACTTAGCTCCGACCGCATGGACAGTTTCCACGAGCTTGTCATTCATATCGTCCACTGCATTGCAATCTTCTAGGCACTTTTCAGTGGTTACGTAATTCGAGCTGAAAAGTCTTGGGATTCTGGATTAAAGCACGAGGGGGACGAAGCGTTTACTTCATTAGACAAGACCTCTCCAAATTAACGTTTAGGTTCAGTGTGCCTCTAACCATTCGGTGATCGCTGCCGGTTTTCACCCTAGCGATCACTGAGACGTCACTGAACAGTTGGCGTCTGGTCGTCATAATGAAGTCAATCACATTTTTTGTCGAACCTTCGGGGCTCGACCAGGTCCACTTCCTGTGGGGCCGCTTCTGGAAGAAAGAGTTCATCATAAAGAGTCCCTCTTTCTCCACAAAGTCAGCCAGCTGCTGGCCCCTACGGTTCCGTTGCCCTACTCCAAATTTCCCTAACTTCAGCTCACCGCCTTTTCTTGTGCCTAGTTTTGCGTTGAAGTCTCCCATCAACACCGTGTAGTGGGTTTTGGAGGAATGCATGGCTCTAGAAATATCCTCATACATTTCCTCCACCTCCTCATCGGGATGTGCCGAGGTTGGTGCGTAGACCTGTATGACCTTCAGCGAATACCGTTTGGTGATTCTGAGTATCAAGTACGCGACCCTCGTCGACACACTCTCAATCTTTACAACGTTGTTGACGAGAGACTTGTGGACGATAAATCCGACACCTCTTTGGGACAGATGGTCGCACTCCCGGTGATAGAACAAGTTGCCGGACTCGAGGATTACCGTGTCCTCCCCCTCCTTTCGGACCTCAGATAATCCAATAATATGCCAGCCCAACTTGTCTACCTCTTCTTCCAGCTCCAGTATCTTCTCGTCAGTCCTCAAGGTGCGTGGGATATTTGCCATAGTTGCCACGCTTGGCGAGCGGGTAGGCAACCGCAGTTTTTATTAGAGAGATTTGCCCATAAGTGGAGGTGTTTTAGTATGGTGTCCCCGAACGGGTCCAATCGATAAGATATTTTTGTTTTTGATGCGAAGGTTCAATTACGACGAGAACAATGACTAAGCGATCGTTTGAAGTTCTTATTGATTATAGAGGACTCGAGGAAGCTATTGAAAACATTTTAAATGAAAAGGATGATCCTAATGTCAGTTACGATAAAGTGGCCATTCCCCCAGACCCCATTGTAAAGATGAAGACGATGAAGGTTAAGTTCGTGCATCACGTATTGTGAGGGAAACTAGAACAGAAAATGCCCACTTTTATCTGTCAAGGACATGAAAAAGAAAGAGCGAGCAGAATTTGACCAAAGATTCGATACAGTCACAGAAATCTAATTTAGATTTCTGTGGATACAGTACTACCAATCAAATTTTGTTTGTGGGGTGGCTTGACAACAGTGCTTGTACTATGGGTACAAATTACGACTTTGTCTTTGTTTACCATCTGGGCTGGAAAATAATAAAGGTAGTGCCTTTTTTAAATAATTTTTTGCATTTATTTCCTTTTGTTTCTGTGTCATTATTTTTTTTTTATTTTATAGAATAGGCTGACAAACGAACACACAGTCCACCTGATGGTAAGTGGTTGCTGCGGCCCATAGACATCTACATCTATCTTCCATTACAAATCAAAATGCAGATGCGTTGTCACCCGTGAGGACTGAGATGGAATGCCTCATTTACAGTAAAAAGGGTCTCCGGTTCTCTACACTCACCATACGAAATATAGCAGCATTAAGCTACTATTTCACGCTGGTATTCTGTGAGAGCGTGGTCCTTCCCCGGTCGAGCCGACCCATTCTTGCTACAACTATACTACTAATATAACTGCAGCATGGCTCTACCACGTAAAAATTTATTAATTTTAATAGGTGACCTTTTTAAACATTTCTTAATAATTTCAACCTTTAAATATTGTTTTTAAGCTATTGCATAGCTTCTATCGCGGGCCTTGAGCGCGGGGACCGAATCCAGAAATTCCGTAACGAAAAAAAACCTCACGCTCCCCACTCCGACGGGCACGGAGGTGTTGCTTGAAGGCCGTGCATTGTCTAGAACGTCGTTTCTTTTCGGCAGTCTTCGACACGGTGTTTGTGTACGTGCAACTAGTATTGTACTACGAAGCTCGCACGAATCGAGACGAGCTGCTCCGAAATCGTACGAATACATAAGCAGCTGTTTATGAGAAAGTATATAGGTGTATAGGTATGTATGTACAACAGTGAATAGCTGTACTTGTAAAATTTGTGTATAAAGTGTTTCGAATATGAATGAACAAAGTGCATTTATTATTAATGAAGAAAGTCACAAAAAAATAGTGAAAGAAAATGAGTGAGTACTCTATATACATACATTTTATTATTATCACAAATGCAGTATTAATTTTGAATTGAAAATATAATACTGCTATAAAGATAACCTAAATTTTTGATATTAAAATGAGTGATATTAAAAGTAATCCTCTTTTATACACACAAACACACACACGCTTATAGTTTAAATTCTCAATTTAGATTCTCAATATGTATATATATAAATAAATTCATTCTTCATTATGTATATAACAGAAGCCATCGAACCAAGCACGTGTACTATTCAGTACCTTTGTTTGTGGTGTATAGATAATGCACATGAATGCCGCGCAGAGAAAGTATCTATATATGATATTATATCTATATAAATGTACATCGCGCGAAATTCAATAATCACTTCTTAATATCGTTATTTTTTAAATGAATAATTTTGTTTTGGTGTGTCATTACACTATTTATACCTAATTATTTATACCTATTATTTATACCTAGATAGTTTCGTTTAATAGAGAAGAAAAGCGTAAAGAGCTAAAAAGAAAAAAAAAGAAAAATATTTTAAACAATATTAACTTTTTATTTATTTAATAAAAGAAAAAAATTTGTTTTCTTATCGGTCACCACGCTCAAAAAGTGTAACTTGAATTAATATCAAAGAAAAAGAAATACTGCATAAATAAAACAAATAAAAAATAATTATAATTGCATAAGTTGATACAAAATGCTATGCAATAGCTTTACCGCGGCAGTCCCCGAGTGCCACACGTCTTTTTTTTATATTCTGTATAATCGATGCATAAATCAATTTTATTACAAATGTTTTTTAAGGGGACTACAGGAGCTAAACGCAAGTTTTATATTGACTTAAAGTATATGATCCAATGCAGTAAACTAAATTAGAAAAATATATTATATTATATATGCTAGTTAGATACTGTGTTGAAAACATGATACTACTAATTTGATACGATAGAAAAAAATCATAAAGATTCCTCTAAAAATTAGTTTTATCGAGTAAAAACCATAATAATATACATGCAATTATTTTGAGTTTTTGTCAGATTATTCTACAAGCAACATATTAACGTAATAGTGTTTTAATTTTTTAATCAAATTAATAGATTTTGTTTAAAATCGCATTTTCTTATTTCTGAAATAATACGTACGGATGTGTGCGTAAAGCGGGCTACATACGACACGATATCGGTGGCGATCTAGGGTGGAGTAGTGGGGATGCCTCCTAGATTGCCTCTAAATCGTGTCGTATGTAGGGCCATTCTAAGTCGTGGCCGATATCGCCTCCTTAATCGGCTGGCAGGAGCAAAAATGCTTCCTAGATCAGCCGATGCTTCCTAGATCGGGGCACCGCCCCCTCCTTACTGCGTGTGTGTAGGCGCATCGGCCCGATTTCTTTCGGCAGTCGCTGCCGGCAACCCTCGCGGAAGGAAGTTAACAAAACATGATACTGAATGACCTTTTTTATATAAACAAAATTTTTACATTTTAATCATATAAACGGAGTAGAAGCCTATGGCACTGATATTTTACAAAAAAACAAAAAAAAAGTGAATAAAATAAATAAATTAATTGAAATTTTATCGAAATTCAAATCATATCCACCCTAGCCTGTGACCCTGCGAAGTGACATGGTCAAGAATGCCTACTAAACTAATTTTTTTATTGCCGTTCGTAAAGTAGAGTGTATGATGTAAGTAAGGAGAAGATAAAGCCTCTCCTCAACAACTAACTCCTATTCCAACGCTATCAACACAAGACCGCACTCATATCTCTTACAACTCCACAAGACCACACTTCGATCTCTTACGTGCCTTCATCCTCTTATCAACAACTAACTTCTACTCCTTCACCATCTCCACATCAACAAACAAGTTATATAAAAGGGAGTATGTCCGAAATTAAAGGTTTCTTTATGTTTAAAAAAAAGATATAAGCTATTTTATTTTCTGATAGTTTTACTCCATAAATAAAGATTACATAAAAAAAAGTAGTATACATAAAGTATTTTATTTCCTTGTTTGTTGTGTGTAATACATAACCAGATTTTGACCAAAGCAGAAATGAACAAATAGAAGAAATAACTAAATAGCATAGGTAGGAGAAATTGACGTTTTTATATAAGTGGCGAAATCATTTCTAGAAGGTTATAAAAACTGTCTTCATCCATCCGGAGAAAATTAATCACGTCCTTGGATTACAGGCCATTTAGTACGTTTATGTGGCTTAATTTTTATCTCTTTTGGAGCCATTTTTTCACCCAGCTTCTTTTTCTATTTTCGAATAAATTAACCGAGATGGCTAATGCCAAACCAACACGGTGGTGTTTTAAGAGAGTCGGAGGTATTTTGAAGAACTCTACCGCATATGCATTCCGCTCCAAGTCCGAACGCGTAACCGTCCTACTGCTAGGCAGGCCCGTGTGTAAGGTCTACCCCGATAAAAGCCCCGATTTCGCCTGTGTACCGACACTGCTGGCCGAGGCCCGATGCCTATGTAGACGTGTCGCTCTTTTTGCCGCATTACTTACGTAAATATTGTTTAATGTTTTTGTATAATTTTATTTATAAATTCATTGTTTCATATTCATATATATTCTTCTTTCGTATATAATATATTTTAAGTTCAGATTAATTTAAATTAAGTTAATAATTATAATTGGTAAATATGGGAAATAAAGTGAAACCCGTTACGAAGACTAAAAAACGTTCATATAAATCAAATGCCCAACATATGAACGATATTAAAAGGTAAGAACATTTTATTTTTACTAAATGTTTATTTTTATAACAATAAACTTATAATTTGGAAACGTAGTGTATACCTGAGTACCCGGGTTCGATTCCAGGAATATGAAGTCAAATTTAATTTAAAACTTTTATATTTAAAGTATTATGTATTTTGATAAATTTAAAAATATTTTACAAATAATAACTATAACAATATATATTTATTTTTATAACAATAAATCTATGAATTTAGGAAACGTAGTGTATTATAGTAGTGCATTTTTTAGTGTACGGATTTGCAGTTTGCATTCGAGAGTACCTGGGTTCGATTCCAGGAATTTGAAGCCATATTTTCATTTTTATTTTTTATTTAATGTTATATATTTAGATAAATTTATTAAATGCTTTTATAAATTATAACTAAAAATACATATTTATTTTTATAACAATAAACCTATATTTGTAGTTTGCACTCGAGAGTGCTCGGGTTCGATTCCAGAAATATGATGTCAAATTTTCTTTTTTATTTACTTATTTTTTATTTTTTTATTTCTTTTTTATTACATATTTAAATAAACTTATTAATTACTTTTTTTAAATAATGACTAAAAAAATAGTTTGAAATGTAATGATTTTTTACAGGAGAAAGAAAGTTGAAAATATCAACACAGAAGTTAGTATTTCCAATGTGTAAGTAAATACAACTTTTCTTTCTTATAATAACAACAAAAAAACTTAAAATACCTATTGTTTTTGTTAAAAGACTGCGGCTTATTGATAAATAACAAAAGGGCATGACGAAATAACAGAATCATTTGAAAATTGCGATTTTACTTATCATATGTAGGAGTTTAGGTTTATTGAATTAGGAATTATAATTATGTATGAACAATTTTTCAAAGGCAAATACAAAAAATAAACGAAATGCAAATTTTTATTACCTATCTTGTGAACCATAGAGCTAGAATATTTAGAATTGACATATCTACATAATTTGAAATATTTAATTTTTTCCATAGACTGGAAACAGTACCACAAGAAAATCATCATTGTGAGGTTATTGATAAAAGTAAATATTATCCATCGAAGCATGTACTGGAAAAAGCCTATAGTACACAGGTAATATTCATAACATCAGCCGCACGTTGTAATGTAACATAACCTTGCCACAAACACGTTTAGTTTTAAAATTAATTTTGAAAATAATAATGCAATAATGTAATTTTAGGTGGCTAGTACTCCTGAAATGCAATTTGATGTCCAACCTAAAAACCAAGAAACAGATATATTAAATTACAGTATAGAAGTAAGTTTTTCACTTTTTTATAAAGAATACATCGTTACATAGAATTCTTTTAGGTATAAATTTCAATGTTTTATACGAACAAATATTTATCTTATTTATCAAAAAATAGTATTCATATTCATTTATTTTTCAGATGGAAAACTATACTTCTAAGAAGAATATCCAAATTGGACGGAGAATTATTAACGTTTCCCATTTTTTAGAAAAGATAAATGAGATCTCAAATCACGGACCATTAGACTGCGGACTATCTTGTATCGAATTAGTTGGCGAAAAGATTCACGGTTTATCTTCCAAATTTAATTTTTCATGCAAAATGTGTAAACGACAATTTGTGATCGATAACGACGGTGATATTTTTTTAAATATTAATACATGTGCTGTAACTGGCGCCATTTCAATCGGGTGTGGTTATTCTCAGTTACAAGAATTTTCATCCGCCATCAATTTACCAATAATGTCTCAAAAAAACTTACCAAAAGAACCACAAATTGTTGTCTGAGAACTGGCAGCAACTTGCACAACAGTCCATGGACCAAGCAGCTGAAGAAGAGAGGAATATGGCTATAGCAGAAGGCAGAGTCACTAAAAATAGCACGCCAATCATAGATGTGATAGCAGACGGTGTGTATGGTAAAAGGTCATACAAAAAAAATTATTCGGCTTTATCCGGTGCTGCCGCAATTATAGGCAGAAAAACAGGCAAAATTTTGTATTTGGGAGTGCGAAACAAATACTGCTACCATTGTGATCGTGCTACGAAGAATAAAAAAACAATTCCTGAGCATTTCTGCTCTAAAAACTATACCGGTCCGTCCGCAGGAATGGAGAGTGAAATTATTGTGGAAGGTTTTAAACAATCTTTGGCTACCCACGGTCTGATATACGGAAGACTCATATCTGACGGTGACTCAAGCACTTATTCCAAAATTTTGCAAGTAAGACCATATCAAGATATTACAGTTAAGAAGGTTGAGTGCAGAAATCATTTACTGAGGAATTTTTGTAATAAGATGCAATCACTTCAAACCGAAACTAAATATTTAAAAAGTCACAGAAAACTGTTAACAACATCAAGAATCATGACTATGAGATCCTGCATAAAAAAAGCAATTAAAAAGAACAAAAATGATCCCTGCCCAGAAGAGCAATATTTATTTGATGACATTTTGCAAGCACATCACAAAACACAACAAACACTTTTCTGTGATAAAACAGGAAATGTGTAGCAAAATGATATTCCAAGTGATTTTAAGCTAAGTTCTCTGTGGCAGAGAATCTGTATTATGATTCAAGGTATTGCCAGCCATGCTCGAAGTTTACTTCATGACGTGGACAGCAACGTGGTGGAACGCTATCACAGCATCATTGCGAAATATGTAGCAGGGAAGAGAGTTAACTTTTTCCCTCAAAAATTCGTATGAGACACGATGCATTGCTTCAGCAGTGTCGTTCAATGAAGAAAATTCACTGTCAAAACTATATAAGAAAATGACCAACAAAAGCCCAAGAGGTAAGCTGAAGATGTGGGAAGAAAGAAAACGTAAACAAAAAGTACTTAGTAAAAGGTATACAAAAAAGGAAAGACGACTAGTTTTCAGCCAAAAATGCAGTGATAAGGATTATGGCCAGTCATGTGAAAAACCTGATATGCCGGTAGAAGTACTGGATAAAATGAAAAACGATTTCATGAAATCTTTAAAAAAGACGGATGAGGAGCGAGCAATAATTGAAAGAAAAACTATTTTACAAAGTGCTAATGGAGAATGGCTTGAGATGAGAAGATCTTTATTGACTGTATCTAATTTCGCCAGGGTTATAAAAAGGCGTACTAATACACCATGTGCTAATTTAGTAAAAGATATACTTAACCGAAAAAAAATTGATCACGTAGAATCCATAAGCCATGGCCAACAAAATGAAAAAACCGCCCTTGCACAATTGGCTGTACAAGAACATATAACCATTAGACCCTGTGGTTTATTTATAGACCAAGAATTATGTTTCTTGGGTGCAACGCCTGATGGATTAACTGGAGAACATACTGTGGTTGAAGTAAAGTGTTCTTTGACAGCCAATAAAATGGGCCTTGCAGCAGCAATTCAAAAAAAAAGTTAACTTCTGGCAAAAAAGAAAAACAGGTAAATTTGTCATTAACAAAAAACATGCTTGGTATTACCAAGCTCAAGGGCAGCTACACGTGACTCAAAGAAAATATTGCCTATTTGCCGTATGGGAGAATGAAAAAGAAAAGCTAAAGACGGAAATAATTAAACGAGATTATAATTTTTGGGAAAAAGAAATGAAAGAAAAACTATCAAAATTCTATTTCGACTGCATATTACCTGAGATATTTGATCCCCGAATGTCAAGAAATATGACAATTCGTGAACCATACATAAAAAATTAAAATACGTACAAAGACAAAAGTAAAAAGAACGACAAAAGTGAAAACAAAGACAAAATCGAAAACAGGGGTAAAATCGAAAAGAAAGAAAAAAGCGAAAGCAAAGATAAAGATAACGACAAAATTATGCCAATCCAAAATTATGACGAAAATTATTCACAACAAATATCAACGTCTACACGTTACTTAGATTTTAGTAGATTTTAGGAACAAAAATAAATGAAAATTATTTTATAACACATTTATTTAATAATTGTATATATACGTATATAAACACATCAACAGAATCTAGGGATATTTTATATTTCATCGAATATCTAAAAATCTATGAAGAATTTTCAGATATAGTAAATGGAAAAGTTATATGTTATTTTAAGTTCTCTAATATAAAATAAAAAACATTTCGTATTTTTTTGTTTTAAATAAAAATGTAATTTTTTTTAATCACCGTATAAAATTTGTATGATAAAAAAACTTCATATCTTCTTATAAAACTAGTATTTGTAATTAAAATTGAAAAACTCTTATAAAATCTAATAATTAATAATCAGTGTTGCCACCTCTTATTTAATTACACATCGATATCGATTGTTTATACTTAAAATTAAATTTTCAATGTCTTGCTGCAGTATGAGATACCATGTTCTTTGCAAGTGTTCGTAAAGTGTTTGTTCCGTCGTCAAATTTGGCGGGAAAACACACACAAATACAGAAGCACACAAACACACACTCACACACAGATACACATACATATACATATATTTCTCAATTTTATATTTAATAATTTGAAAACTAGATTTTGTTATCATTGTAGCACTTACAACTGTAAGTATGTACTTATTATGTACCTACTATTACAGGGATTGAGACTGTTACTCCTTAACACAGGTTATCCTTTAACCTAGCTAGGAGAACATCCACTAGATTGAATATAATATTTTATAGATAGTACATACGATGTAATGTCCTACCCATGTACTACAATCACTTTTATATAAATAAAGTTTATTACTATTATTATATAAATAAAAATGTTTTAAGTTTCATCGAATCAGTTTTATTTCAAAATCGCCCACATCCTTAAATTTTCAAGCAACATTAAATTAAAATTAAAAATAATTTCGTTGTCCCATCTATTTCTTTGTTAGATCTTTATCCTACCTGGGTTTCGTCTATAACCTCGCTAATCCGTTAGTGTTAAACCTCACTGTCGTTAGATGGCGCTCACAATGAATGTGTAAATGTGTGCGTGCATCTTTCGAGGTCACTTGGCTCTTGTAGTCCTCAGTGTAGGAATTAAAAGCATTCAAATATGTATCATTCATATTGATCATTTTACAATTGTCAAAATGTTTTGTCCATAATTTTAGATTTAAATTTAATGCATTTTTGTCAAAATAAGGATTATAACATACAGGACTTAGAAAGACAGAAACCTTACTTAATTTACTTAAAGCTATACAAATATTTGAGTGTAATTTATATATATTTTTATCATTATTACCTATACGTAAAATTACAATGTCTTTAATGTCAATTTGTCGATAATAAAGTCACAGTACTATAATATCTCTGTACTAGTAGCTCCAGACAGGATTGATGCCGTGGGAATATAGATATCATTCCACTTGCCCTGCCTGGTATTTATAAGTGAAGCTGACAACCTTTTAAATTGTTCATGCTTAATAATGTAATAAATCTTTTTTTATTTTGCTTGTGTGTATTACCGCCATCTATCGGCGTTTCGCGAATACTGTTAAAGTTAGAGTTTTCATCGATGTGTTATTCTGTTTGATGTAGTTTATTTGTTTCTGAGATAGATGGCACTGATGTGCTAACATGTTTAGTAGAATCTCTTTGGCTTGGCATGTTTAGTAGAAAACACTCTCACAATAATATCGCACTTTTTTATCGATTTAAAGAAAACTTTTTGGATATTTTGCGAAATAAACTTTTTATTTTGATTTTAATACAGAGAGCTGTGTTTACATGTCACGAGCGACA
>CAJQZP010000211.1:0-28729 GCA_907164705.1 Parnassius apollo
GTAATTCAGATGGTTGAGTGGTATTGCGAGTTTTGTCGCAATGTGCGATGGTGAAATTGTGTGGCTGGAATAAGTCCGAACAATTTCTCAGAGTAAAAACGTTCCCCGTGGTAAAAACGATAAAATAGGCAAAGAGATGCAACATCCTTTTGCAGTGCCAATGAGTGAAGGCGATAGGAAAGTGCTCGGTCGCCGACGATTCGTACGGCTCTGGTTTATATGCTTATTGATATGCAGAAGAAACAGCGTCGGCGAAAACACGCAGCCTTGTGGAACACCAGCGTTAATGAGCTTTTAATCTTGGTATGGACCGTATAATACGACCTTGATGTTTCACAGGAAAACTGGTGATCCTTTTGCAAGTCCATAAGAAAGAACCGCTTTGTGCCATACCCGATCAAATGCTTTCGCTATATTCAAACTAACGGCCAACGCCTCTCCCTTGCACTCTACTTCCTCCGCCCATCTATGAGCTAGGTAATAAATAAATAAATAAAATAAATAAATAAGCCTTTTATTTCTCATTTTTCATGCTGTTTTACAATAGATATTATATGTTTACATGCAACAATAGTAAACAAATGATAACATATTAACAAATCCTTTACATAATTAATTATTCATATTTAGTTACATAATTAATTTGAATTTGTAATTTTTAACGTTTAATATAATTTAAAAATGTATTTTTCATTATATAATTTGATTATTTACACATTTTCACTATTAAATAAAAATAAAGAAAATATTAGTTTCAGTTAATTTAATGAGAATCTCAGGGTAAAGGCCTCCCCCCCCGAACGGGTTCCCGCCTTGTCGTGGCGGGGGGGCTTAGTAGCCGTGGCTTGGTCTCCCACGGTGAACAAAGAGGAACCCACGTGGCTGGCCCGAGGTGAAGGGCCGGCCTGAAGTGGCCACTCCGAGTGGGCTTGGGGAGCCCACTTTGGATGTGTGCTGGCGGACTGCAGCGAGTGGGGACTCGCGCACCCTCTACCGCTGCAGCCGAGGTGGAGTCGCGGAGGAAGAGGAGTGTTGGTATGGCGATGCGCCACTCGCCCTATTCTTCGCGACTCAAACGGGGCCGCACCGTTGATGCGGTGGTGGTGGGGCTGCGGGGGGAGAGGATTGTCGGTATTGCGAGGCGCCGCTCTCCCTACCCTCCGCAGCCGAATCTTGGTTGGCGGCGGAGCCATAGACCAGATCCGCCGCTGGGGTCGGGAAGGCTAGTACTTCTAAGTGCTCGTTTTTCCTGGCCCCATGGCCTTTGTGCATCGGACGCGGGGGGCGTCTGTTGCACAGACGTAATTGGAGGCCGTGGAGGAAGGCGCGCCATGTGTTCTGGTGCGCCTTACCTGGGAAGGAGAACGGGGAGGAATTTTCCTCTCCCGAGGAGGTGCTGCCATAGGGCGGCAGGCGCTAGTAGGGTCGCGGATGTGTGCGAAAGCGTTCCCGTAGCCCTGCCAATATGCGACAAAGGTGGAACACCATGGAGTTTTAGTCGGTGCGAGTCCGACATAACCCGTCCTTGTCCCCGCGAGGCGGGTATGCGTAGGCATTTCCCCATAAAGAAAAAAAAAAGGGTAAAGGCCTCCTCCATTTTTGACCGTAGTTTTTTATTTTTCGCCTTGGTTTGCCAATCATCTCCTGCTATGTCTTTGATGTTGGCAATCCACCTTCTACGTGGCCTCCCTTGTTTTCTCATACCCCTGGGCCCTTTCCATACCACGACTCGAAGCGTCCATCGAGCATCCTCTATTCTAGCTAGATGTCCTGCCCATTTCCACTTCAATTTCATCGAGTGGATTAAGAAATAAATTTGGTTTGTTTTTTCTCTTATCTTGGTATAGCGTACTTTATCTCTCCTTCGGAGTCCTAGGATAGATCGTTCCATAGCAGCTTGACATATTCTGATTTTTTCTTTTGCCTGTATATATCCAAGTTTGCGAACCATACGTTTGGCAGGGGATGCAAATATCCATTATTTTCTTTTTCATAGAAAGCGGCATGTCTCCTTTCATTATTTCCTTGTGAGCCCAGTATTTTTTCCAATAAATATTTATTCTCCTTATTATTTCTTCTATGTTATTATTTTGGTGGAATGATAATTGCTTTCCAAGGTAGAGATATAGGTGTCTATAGATTCAAGTTTTTCGTTTCCTATCTTTATTGATGGTCTTGTAGAATTGGTCATCAGTTTAGTTTTCTGCAGGTTCATTTGTAGTCCTACGCGAGCGCTTTCTGCCTGTAGATTTTGTATCATTTGCTCTAATTGTTAACTTGTGTCTAAGTACAATACTATGTCGTCAGCAAAACGTAAATGACTAAGATAATTCTCATTTATATTTCTTTCCAGTCAAGGTTTTTAAATATAATCTCAAGTACGGTGATGAAGAGCTTAGGGGATAAAGGGTTGCCTTGTTTAACGCCTCTTTTTATTTTTATGTCTGGGCCACTTATTTCCAGGCTAATTTTACTTGTGCTTCTTTCGTAGATGTCTTTAATTACATTACAATAGATGTCTTCTATGTCGTTCGCCTTCAGCGCCTCCCATATTGAAATGTGTGAGATAGAGTCTAATGCTTTTTGGTAATCTATAAATGCTAAATAGAGAGGCTTTTGAAATTCCTTATATTTCTCAACTATGTTCTCCAGAGTTTGAATGTGATCTACGGTTGAATATCCTCTACGAAAACCAGCTTGCTCTACCGGTTGGTTTCTATCAATTTTTGCAGATATTCGACTTAAAACACACTGTGAGAAAAGTTTGTAAAGGCTATGTAGTAAACTGATGGGTCGATAATTTCCAATATCTCTTGGATCACCTTTCTTATAGAGTAATATAATACTTGATTTAGTCCATTGCTCGGGAACTCTCTGCTCTTTATTTATAATGTTGAATAAATAAGTTATCACCGGTGTTAGCAGTGTTCTTGCCAGCTTTAGTGCCTCATTGGGAATACCGTCTGGTCCTGGGCTCTTGTCTGATTTTAGCCTCTTTATTTCTCTATCTATTTCAGTTTCGGTCCAATCGATAATCGTTTGATTTTGAGAGTAAAAATTTATGGTTTCGAAATTCCCAAGGTCTTTTTGGTCGTAGAGCTTTGCATAGAACTTTGTTACTATTTTGAGGATGTATTCTCTATTAGTTGATGGAATAGAGTTTTCTAATGGGTATCCAAGGTTTGTGTGAGCGAAGTTCTTTGTACGCGCGTTTGCAGCTGCCGCTAGTCATTATATACTTTTCTATTGTTTTTAATCTGTGGGAATTGTAGTATTTTCTGATATTTTTTTTTGTTATTTTGTATATAAAACTGTGTTTTATTTTGTCTTCACGTCTTTTAGGTTTGAGATTTTGTTGTTCGTGGCGTTGTTTAATTAGACTTAATGTTTCCCTGGTCAGAATGTTGTAAAGTTTGCGTTTCTCTACTTGTTTGTCTGTTTTCATGCTGTCTAATAGACATGTTTCTAGATTATTGTATAAGGTTTGAACCGTGTGTGTTTATTCCAATTTTATAGATTTTAAATACTTTTCTAGTTTTTCTAGGTAATAATTTGTTTCACTTTGGTTTCTCAATGTGCACATATGAGTTTTTTGAGTTTTGAGGAGCTAAGTAAACCACTTTTAACAGTGATAGAGCCACGCGGCAGCTTTGCTGCTGCACGTATGGGCCGAGTCAAACCAGGGTGGTACCACGACCTCACAGAATACCGGCGTGAAGTGGAATCTCAGCTTCCGCGTTTCGTCTGGTGAGTGCAGGTGGTCGGAGGCCCAAATCCCCCCCCCCATCAACATGGTAGCGGAATTAAATGCGAAATTATCCCAGGAGAATACCAACACCCCTGGAGAATCCCTCGCTGAGCATCCATGACTAAGTTACTCCACTCCTGAGCGTCAGTGCTCAGGCTGCCCTGTGTATTTGGGGGGGGGGGGGGCAAAATTCAGCTCAAGGCTACAACTGCTCGGGGCAAACGGAGCAACAAGACCAAGGCGACCCCTGCCACGCTACCCGTAAATTGCAATATCAGGGGACTTCACTCTAACCTAAACGCCGTCCACTACCATCTCGAGACGGCGAGGCCGGCTCTGCTCTTTCTGACCGATACGCAGGTGTCCTCTCCGGCTGATTTTTCGTATCTCTCCTACCCGGTGAACAAACTGGAACACTCCTTTGTGCCTCGGGCTGGAGTTTGCATTTACGTCAGAGGACATCTGTTCTCGACGCCTCGGTAGTCTTGAAGGTTCGGACCTGTCCATTCTTTGACCACGCGTAGACAGCGACGACCATCCGCGCGTCTACGGGTGCCTCTATAGGTCCCATAACGGTAATGCCAAAACAGAACGACTCTTCGACCACGTCTAAATGGCTACAGATTCGTTGCTACAGCACATCCTTTCCGCAGAGATCGATTTTAATGCCCATCACGCCGAATGGCTTATTTCACGTTTAACCGATCATGCTCAGAGATCTGTTCATGATTTTGCCTTGGCATATGTACTGACATAACTGGTTACTTCGCCTACGCGGATTCCAGATGTGGAGGATCATGCACCTTCCCTGTTGGACCTTCTGCTGACCTCTTACCCGGATGGATATCAGATTTCCGTCGACGCCCCTTTAAGCTCCTCGGACCATTGTCTTGTCCGGAGTATGGTGCCACTCACGCTGAAATCGCAGTTGCATTCTGCGGGCTGCCGCCGTGTTTGGCACTATAGGTCAGCCGATTGGGATAGGATGCGGTCTTTCTTTGCATCCTACCCTTGGGGGCGGGTTTGCTTCTCGCCAGACGATCCCAACGTTGTTAATCAGGAGTGCTACCAAGCCTGGGCTGACGCATCAACGTCCCGGGATGTAAACACCAGCGCTCTAAAAAGTTCTCCCTCCTTCTGGAATCCGTGCATTCTGGTCTCTCGCCAAGGCTGTCCAGGAGAATTTCTGTTAGCCATCTCTTCCATCTCTGCACATGGAGGACGACTCACTGGCCCATACCGCAAAGGAGAAAGCCGATCTGCTAGGCTCTTTTTTTTGCGTCCAACTCGACTCTCGATGACGGGAGGAGTACGCCGCCGACCATCCCGCGGTGTGAGTGCTCCATGTCGGAAGTGCAGTTCACACAGCGCTCGGTTCGCAAAGCACTTCTCTTTTTTTTATAGAAGAAGGGGCAAACGAGCATGCGGCTCACCTAATGTTAAGTGACTACCGCCGCCCATGATCAACCGTAACACCAGGAGAATTGCGGGTGCGTTGCCGGCCCTTTAAAAAGGAGTAAGCTCTTTTCTTGAAGGTTTCCAGGTCGTATCGGTCCGGAAAAATCGCCGGTGGTAAACTATTCCACAGAGAGGTTGTACGTGGAAGAAAACTCCTTGTGAAACGTACAGTGGTGGACCGCCAAGCATCCAAATGGTGTGGATGGTATCGGGACGTTTGACGTGTAGTGCGTTCACGAAATTTGGCGGCTGGGATTAATCCGAACAATTCCTCAGAGCACTCCCCGTGATAGATGCGATAAAATACGCAAAGAGATGCAACATCTCTTCGCAGCGCCAGTGAATCGAGCCGATCGGTAAGCACTCGGTCGTCGACGATTCGAGTCGCTCTGCGCTGGATACGGTCAAGTGGAAGTAGCTGGTACTGGGGAGCCCCAGCCCAGAGATGGGAACAGTATTCCATGTGCGGCCGAACCTGCGCCTTGTAAAGTTGCAGGCGGTGTGCCGGCATGAAATACTGTCCCGCTCTGCTGAGCACGCCAAGCTTTTTAGAGGCCAATTTGGCCTTCCCTTCCAAGTGACCACGAAACTGCACGTCACTCGATATGTCGACGCCGAGGATTCCGATACTGGCTGAGGTAACAAGGGGAGTGCCTTGAAACTGAGGGGATACGACAAAGGGGTTCTTTTTAGCGGTTAACGCGCAAACTTGTGTCTTCTGGGGGTTAAACTGGACTAGATTTAGTCGCCCCCAATCCGAGACTCTGTCCAGCAGAGACTCGACTTCAGACACAAGTTTGTCCCGGCACTCGGAGACGTTTTCCCGAGAAATATTGGCTCGGCCGGTATAAAGAGCATCACCAGTGCTGTCATCTGCATAGCAATGAATGTTACGGGTATGCAACATGTCATCTCTCCCTGGACATCCACAGGTCGAGTGGGCCTGACGGAATCCCCTCAATTATGCTACGGACGTGTGCTCCAAAGTTGGCACCGGTTTTAACGCGTCTTTTCCAGTACTCCTAGTCCCGAGGCGTAGTCCCAAAATCATGAAAGACAGCTTCCTTGTTCTCCAAGACAATGGAGTCCATTGTAAACTGCCAGCTCATGAGTTACCTTAAGGATCACCAGCTGATTAGTGATCGCCAATACGATTTTCGCCGTGATCGTACAGCTAGTTATCTTTTGGTCTACGTAACTCATAAATGGGCGGAGGCAGTAGAGTCCAAGGGGGAGGTATTGGTCGTTAGTTTGGACATTGCGAAGGCCTTCGATCGGGTTTGGCACAAAGCGCTTCTTTCAAAGCTTGGATTGAAGAATTGAGAAATTGTGCAATTGGATCACCAGCTTTCTTGCAGAATGGAGCATCAAAGTCGTTGTAGACAGTGAAAGCTCCGATTACAAGCCTATTAATGCTGGTGTTCCACAAGGCTGTGTTTCTTCTGCATATCAATGATATGGTGCAAACCTGTAACATTCATTGCTATGCAGATGCACTGATGATGCTCTATACACTGGCCGTGCCGAAAATTCTCGGGAAAATGTATCCGAGTACAGGAGCAAACCTGTGTCTGAAGTCGAGTCTTTTCTGAACAGAGTCTCGGATTGGGGGCGACTAAATCTAATCCAGTTTAACCGCCAGAAGACACAAGTTTGCGCGTTAACCGCTGAAAAGAACCCCTTTGTCGTATCTCCTCAGTTTCAAGGCACTCCCCTTGTTGCCTCAGCCAGTATCGGAATCCTCGGCGTCGACATATCGAGTGACGTGCAGTGCAGTTTCGTGGTCACTTGGAAGAGAAGGCCAAATTGGCCTCTAAAAAGCTTGGCGTGCTCGGCAGAGCGGGACAGTATTTCATGCCGGCACACCGCCTGCAACTTTACAAGACGCAGGTTCGGCCGCATATGGCATACTGTTCCCATCTCTGGGCTAGGGCTCCCCAGTACCAGCTCCTTTCACTTGACTGCATCTAGCGCAGAGCAGCTCTAATCGTCGACGATCGAGTGCTTTCCGATCGGCTCGATTCACTGGCGCTGCGAAGAGATGTTGCATCTCTTTGTACTTTCTTTCGCATATACCATGGGGAGTGCTCTGAGGAATTGTTCGGATTAATCCCAGCCGCCAAATTTCGTGAACGCACTACGTGGCAAACGTCCCGATACCATCCACACCATCTGGATTCTTGGTGGTCCACCACTGTACGTTTCACAAAGAGTTTTCTTTCGCGTACTAACTCTCTGTGGAATAGTTTACCACCGGCGATTTTTCCGGACCGATACGACCTGGAGACCTTCAAGAAAAGAGCTTACTCCTTTCTAAAGGGCCGGCAACGCACCTGCAATTCCCCTGGTTTTGCGGTTGATCATGGGCTGTGGTAGTCACCTAATATCAGTTGGGCCGCATGCTCGTTTGCCCCCTCTTCTATAAAAAAGAAGATCACCAGCTGAGCCACCCCAACGGAAACCGTACTTGCGCTCACTAATCAGCTAGCGATTCTTAAGGTACTTTATGAGTGTGCAGTTAGCAGTTGATAATTGTTTCCATTCCTTTGGAGAACAAGAAGGTGATGCCGACAGGTCTGTAGTTGGACGACTCCGAGCGGTCGCCTTTTTTAGGGATCGGGTACACAAAAGCTGTCTTTCATGAGTTTAGAAGTATGCCTTGGGAATAGGAGTACTTGAAAAGGTGCAATAAAACTGGCCTACTCCGAAGCACACGTCTTCAGCACAATGAGGCTCTATCAGGTCCACTCGCTTAAGGAGTACTTGGTGCACCGAGCACTGTGTTAACAGCACATCTCACAATGAACACTAGCATCGCAGGATGGTCGGCGGTGTGTTCCCTTCGTCATCGAGAGCCGAGCTGTACGCAAAGAGAGATTCTAGCAGATCGGCTTTCTCCTTTGCGACATAGGCCATTGAGTTTGAGACTGAAGGCGGAATTATACTTATTTTTAAGAGCGCTGGTGTTTGCATCTCGAGATGTTGATGCGCAACCGCAATAGTAGCGTGAGTGGCACTGTACTCCAGATTAGACAATAGGAATAGAAGAAAATCCAAGAGGATCATCGACGGAGACCTGATATCTGTCCGGGTGAGAGGTCAGCAGACAATCAAATAGGGAAGGTGCATTTTTGATGTTGCTTTTAAATCTTTAACGTTATACGTTATTTAGTCATCACGTATATACCCCATCAATATACCCCTACTAAACATTCCAACAATCGGAAGTCAACAATATCCTACTTCAATAATTTAAAAGAATAAAATACTAATTGCTACACAATAGCTTCTGCTCGTAATTTAGGTGCTAAAACACGTGTATTGAAGAATTAATATTAAAAACTCCTAAAACAAAAGAAGATTACAATCCATAAAAGGATTGCTACTGATTTAGCGTACACACATATGTAAACTTTGAAAATTTCTACACAAATCAATGCTAGCACGGAGGATACACTATCCATAATAACTGCGGCGATTCTTAAAACAAAATGTTAGTAACTGGTGTTAGAGTAATACATTGAGTTATATATATAAATCAAAGGAATAATAGCTTATTTTGAGAAGGCATAATATTAATTTTTTCTTGCTTTCACAGAATACCAGTGTGGCATAGCAGCTAAGCAGTTAGTTGTTATGTCACACTGGTATTCTGTGATTATGCGCTGATCTGGAATTATGCACTGGGGGCCGCGAGTTTAAATCCCGCACAGAATAAGTATTTTTATGAACAACTATAAATAATTGCTCCAGGTCTGGGTGTTTTCCTTGTGCAATTTATGTTTATAAACTGCCTCCACGATACAAGACAAAATCCTTGTATGGGGTAACGTTTAAAAAAATGCTATGCTGTATCGTATGGTGAGTGTATAGAACCGGACACCCTTTTTACTAGAAAACAGGCATTCAATCTTAGTACTTAGAGGTGAAAACGCATCTACATTTTGATTCGTGAATAAATGTAGATTGGGCGACAGCATCCACTTACCATCAGGTGGACTGTTTGCCGGTTTTTCAATAATGTTTTTTTTAATCTTACTGATTAGTGAGGATATGGCAGCTACTCTGTCTAAAAAGTGTAATGATATATAAATATTAGCTACCATAATAATATGTAAAAAAAAGATATTTTTTAAATATTTCATTTACTATAATCGTAATACTGACAACCAAAGTAATATAAAGCTTTTCGAGTAAACTTTACTAACAGGTAAATTGTGAGTTGTACTCTCATTGCAATTCGTAATGTATGTCATGGTATTATTTCTTAGCTTTATGAGATTAACTCGTTTAGAAATTTAAAAACATTATTATCTATATATTTTTGGAATTAAAAATTTCAACATACCTTTAACATTTGAATCTGTAGTGTTTGATTCTACTGTTCAAAAAGAATGCCTGTGGGATGATTGTTGTGAGCTGATAAAACCTACATTCGACGCGTGATTACACAATGACCGCCGAATCAAGTTTAAATTAGCGAATCAGTAGATTTTTTTACAAAAAAATTCGAAGTTGCAAACAATTACCAAAAATTTAATTTCGGTAGTTTGGGCAGAACGAATCACACACCCATTTTGTTTGTATTTCACTTCATGTTTAATGACAGAACAATTTTTCGAGTTTAAAAAAAGAGGTAGTAAGACTATCACGACGCTTTTGGAAAGGGTTGGCTAAACATCAGCACAGACGGAAGCGTATGGAGGAGAAATTTGCCCGGCAATAGGAAAAATTAGTATTAGAATAAAATCACGCTTATAAAATTAAAAATAAACAAGTGCATACGTATTATTATAGGCACTTTTGTAACCATACATAATTTAGTTTTATTTGCTAACAGAAATTTTCTATAAGGAAAAGATTTATGTCTATGAGGTATCCAAGCGCTTATGATATCGATCATTGTTTTCGCTCTTAATTTTTCGTGTGATATTCCAACTGTCGCCAATCAAATGCTCCCGCCCACCGTTCACACTAGATACAAATTTTGATTCTGATCATACTACGTATGTAATTAGTTTAAGATTCTGATTTATTCTCCAAGGATTCGTTTCCCAAACATAGTACTTTTGTATATTTTGAACAGTCGGTTAAGTGTAAGTATGATACGTAGTTTGATTAGAATTTACTAACAGACCTCGAAAAAGAAATTAAATTGTTCGAAATTCCTATTTATTTTCAATATTGCTTTAAAAAGCTTTGTCATCGCTTTCATATGCATCTGAGCACAAATTGAGTAACTTTTAATGTTTCAATAATATGGCAGTGGTAGGAAAAGGGGAGATCTCCCGCCGGGCAAGGTGTTCTGCCTCACACTCCGTGTGATAGTTCGGAGATGTTCTATATATACTGTTTATTATTCGGAATTCCGATAGCGTGATTTAGGCTTCGGTGTGTATCGCTTGTGGCGCGACGACAGCGCCGCTACAGGTCGATGTAGATGCATTGATAAAATCTTTTGTCAGCATCATAAACGGAGCGGAGTAAAGGTCATCACTATATTTATTTCAACAAAAGATTCAATCAATTGGTGTGACATTGCGCAGATGTAAATCAATCAATTCATCTAATCAATTCAAATTAATCAGTTCATCAAATCAATTCCATAATTTATTAGATAGTTAAAAAAAATCAAATCCAGATTTTTATTGTTCACAAACCTTGTCTGCGTTGAGCTACAAATATTTCCGAAAAAATTATGTAAATTGGCAACTATTACTATTAAAATAACTTTCCGATGGGCTAAATACTTTAAACAGAGCTTGGAACCAGAAACGTCGTAATAAAAATGCTTGCTAGATTTAACCTTTAATTTTTTTATGGGATAGGGTGACAAACGAACACACAGTCCACCTGATGGTAAGTGGTTACTGTGGCCCATAGACATCTAGATCTATCCTCGATTACGAATCAAAGTGCAGATGCGTTGTCACCCGTGAGGACTAAGATAGAATGCCTCGTTTCCAGTAAAAAGGGTCTCCGGTTTTCTACACTCACCATACGAAACACTGCAGCCTTAAGCTTCTATTTTACGCTGGTATTCTGTGATAGCGTGGTCCTTCCCCGGTCAAACCGACATATTTGTGCTAAAAATATACTACTAATATAACTGCAGCATGACTCTACCACGTAAAAAGTGATATTTTGAAATCTATTACGGGACACTAATTCAAATTATTTAAGTACTTAAAATTATTTCTAACCTAACCAATAATTACCATTAAAATATTAAGAGTGCCAGGGATTTTCAACAAAATAATTGTGTTATCGACTCAGCAAACTTATCTCTCTAATAAATTTAAATATGTTTTCAATAATAGCGTAATTTATTTATTGTATTGGGAGCTAAAGAGTTCTAAATTTACAATAAATATAATTTCTTATTATTATTTAGCCTTTTTTTTGGTTTAAAATAATAAATATTAAATTCAATTGCCCTAGTAATCATAACTAGAAACTAAATTCTTTTTGTAAAAAAAGTGCCAAACATGTTTTTATTGACTGACCGGAGTATCTTAAAGGTATAAAATATGCAATGTTTTCAAACCTTTTTTGTATAATTTATACCTCTATAACATTTTTATGAGCTGAGATTTAGGAACAAAAATAAAAGCAAGATCATGTATTCCGTAAAAATACATGACCGTGCTTCCATATAGTTTATTAAAATGACATTTAATTTATCACATTGGGCTGTTCAAATCTATTAGAAGTAAGCATGCATGAGTGATAGTGATGATGATTATGAGTTTAATAACCATCAGGACTTTTGCTGATATTGCTAATAAATAAGTTACCTGTTCGCTGTCCGATAAGGTTTTTTGTATAGAGTTAATAGCGATCATATAGCCCACCTTATAATAAGTGGATGCTGTAACCCATATACATCTACGTCTATCCTCGATTACGAAACAAAATTCAGATGCGTTGTCACTCGTGAGGACTAAGATGGAATGCCTCTTTTCCAGTAAAAAGGGTCTATATAGAAATAAATAAAATTGAAATGTGTATATGCAAATAGGCTGTAATGGGTTTTATTCCCGGTTTTTCTAGTATTTTGCATCCATAGTCACGAGAAGACTAAGATGTTCAATGTCGCAAATTTAAAAGATTTTACTTAAATTGATGAAACCTACTTTTACGGATTTTATCGCGTTTAATTTTAATTATTTTTAATTCCCGATGTTTCGGTTGCTTTCCAGCACCCATGGTCAAGGGCTGACGTCCCGATGTCATTGTTGAACCCGGAGTACCTTCAGTTTATTTTAATTATTGTTTATGGTCCGATCTATGCAAAATCAACTAACTGTGTCTTGAAGTCTTGCAGTGGTATGCTTGGGTTTCGTTTTAATTTTATTGATTATAGGGTCCCAAGCAGGTGGTAGTACCCAGCCCACTTCTCTGTTGAAATTAGAATGTTTTTTTTTAAATTTCAATAGCCTCACGTATCATCCTTGGTAGGAATCGGTGTTCTTTCTCGAGGATTTGTGGTCTATTAAATCTGATGTAATAGTTGGTTCCGTCTAGGATATAATCACAAACTGCAGACTTCCCGGAAAGTTGATGCATCACATCAGTGATAAATAATCTACGGCTGAATTAGTACAACTTTCGACGATAGCACCAAAATAATATTGGTCCATTTTCGTCAAATTGGCAAGGTTAAAAAGCTTAAAGTAAGCGTTAAGACATGCCTTGCATTGTTCAACAGGCACACAAATGAAAGAATTTTGAACCGCATCTATACCTGCGAGGAAAAATGTACTAGTATCTGTTCTGTTACACAATTTCAAGCGTTCAACAAGTTGGTTGGATTCTGGTTCAGTATCTATACAATGCCCTAAACGAAAACTTACTCCTAGAAAAGTAATGGTCACTGTTTGATGGCCTAGCACTAGTGAGATTTATTAGGTACAGCTTCTTACCAAACGGAATGAACATTAGTACAGGTGTGTATTGTGAAAGACTGAACACAATTTTGGAGAAGCTCACACGTTGCCAATCATCTTTGGTCCATAGCTCATCCCCAGTGCTCCTGTACACAATGCGCGACCTCATAGTGCATAACAGACGGTCTTCAAGTTACAAGAGGTGGGGTTGGAAGCTCTCCATCATCCGCCTTACTCACCATACCATGCGCCTTCAGACTTCTTCTACTTTTTCAGAATTTGGATAACTTTTCAGCGGGAAAAAATTGAATACCCGATAATCAATACAAAATGCCTTTAAAGAATTTGTTGCCACTCTTCCAGCTGATTTATGCACACATATACAGCAAGAATGATGAACATGCATTAATTGCATGGGTGATTACTTTGTTACTGCGTTACGCAGTGTGGGACGCCTTATCAATTGCCATGACAATCTGCGCAAATTGACTGGAATGAATTAGATATCTGAGCCCCAAATAAAAGAAAGTCCTTTATGTATTGTTTCTGACGTCACAGCCCCTTATTCTTCCCGCCTCATATCAGTGGGCAGCGAACGTCAAACCGGTTTTTAGAGCGCTTCGCCGCCCCACCATCATCATGGACACGCAGCACCACAACGCATGCCACTTCCTCGGAACCACCCGGTCGCGAACGCACGCATAACGGCTACCTCTTATTTAATATCAGAACCAATAAAATTATTTATACAGTCTACAATAGAAGCATTTATTTAGTTGAAAAATTTCACCAGCATAATTGAAGCTTGATACTCAACAGTGGTCCCTCGAGACGGATTACTGCCCGATGATAGGAGCTGAAGAGAATAATAGGCTGTGATGTCAGGCATGTATAAATCCAAAATTTATTCCATTTTTGATTTAATATAGCGAGCTAAAATACTAAAGAGAGTGAATTTTGTGAACTTTTATCTAAAAGTTTATATAAATCTCAGTCAAGGAAAGCAAGAAATTTATTTCCTTCAATTAAGAAGTAGGAAAAACTTTCTTCATATTATAAAAAAAAGAAGTCTTTTAGCCATTTCATATCGTACATAAGTATATAAAATTGCTCTAAGTTTAGCCGCGATTGCCATAGTAATAACAAAATGTGACATTTCCTGTCACATTCCATATTTTACGTTTAAGTTCTCATAAATACTTTCTTAGGGGCTTTTATGTGTAGGAGTATATTTACCTGTAACAAAAATTTCGACTAAGTATGTCCAACTTCGATCAAGAGGTCAATCGACGGATTCAACTCGGCTGGGCAACATTCGAGTGATTACGACACATCTTCTCGTCAGGTATACCTCAAAGCTTTAAAATAAGATTATGCAACAAGTGCGTATTGCCAGTGATGACTTATGGATCTGAGATGTAGTTCTTCACTGCTGATCGTATGAGGAAGCTCAAAGTTGCTCAGCGAGCTATGGAAAGGGCTAGGCTCGGGATTTCTCTGCGTCATAAACTTAGATATGAACTTAGATATGTTATCCGCAGTAGAACTAGGTTACCGACATAGCTAAACTGATTAGTAAGTTGAAGTGACAAGGAGCCGGCCACATAGCTTGAACAACCGACAAGCGATGGGGAAAAAGGTTCTCGAGTGGCAGCCTCGTATCGGTAGTCGATGGTAACTACCGATAAGAGGCTGCTGATGATGATAACTACCGATACAAGTATTTGAATAGCCTATATTCTGGATATGGTTGTTTGTCCGTGTTAATTTTATATATATAAACTGCCTCCACAATATAGGAGAAATTCCCAGTGTTTTTGTAAACAAAAAGTGAACAATTGAACCACATTTTCTCCTTTAAGCATAAATTTAAATCTGAAGTTTTTGAAATATGAAAATAACGTGAAATAATAGCGCCTATGCTACGTTGAGCGCTCTTTTAACGACTGTAACGGATTATTCCACAGCTTTTAAAATATATTTATTAAAATGCTTTTAAGTCGTTCACCTTCACCATTCAATAAAAAGCATGTCTCAAGAGTGATAAAAATAAAACCATTCACAAAAGACAATCAAAGTGATTTATTGAACGTCTTTTGTAAAAGGCCACCAACGCATCTGCAATTCCCCTGGTGTTGCAGTTGTTCATGAGCGGTGGTAGTCATTTACCACCAGTGTGCTATATGCTCGTTTACCCCTCTTAAAATATAAAAAAAGTTTCTAGTCTAAGAGAGGTCTACAGAGGATTTACTGTATTTTATTACTCTAAGGAAGAGTCCTAATTAAAAAGTCCCTTAGGTACAGAATTAGGAGTAGGTAAGTAAGCTTAGTCGCGGAGCTAGTGTTCATGAAATTTGACATTTGCTGTCAAACCCCATACTTGATATTTTAATTCGCCTACTTCCGCGGGACCAGAATAGGTATATGTCCGCGGGACATCTTACTTGAAATGGATTTAAGTCTAAGTTTGAAACTAAGTATGAATAAATTTTCTCAACAATGCTGCTTGTATTTTATATCCTTTATAATACGCCGTTTTTGCATTAGTCATCACGTTCGGTAAGCTTGGCGTTTATGGTCCTAGAAGACTCACAACTGGTTTGCCACTTCATGCTTACGTCTGATAGACACGATATTATTTCACAACTACTTGATCTAAATTTTACGATGCACGCTCTATGAAACTATATTAATTAAACTTTCTCCACCCATGTTTACGTGAAAAGTTTCCGACCTAACAAAGCTACAAGACATTTTTCTTAAAATTTATTTTTATGTTTCTATATAGGTAGTCCCCTTGTTACCTTACACACTTCTCCCAGCGATGATCCCATATCTCTAACCCGTCCAAATAGTACTCGGCGTTTTTCTTTACAAAGTAATTGTTCAGGAAGGTGATTGCCTCCTCATTTGACTAAATCTCTGTCCTTCGAGCGCAATTTTGAGATAAGGGAACAAAAAACAGTCGCTTGGGGCTAGATCTGGTGAGTAAGGTGGATGGTCAAGCAGTTCAAACCGTAATTCGTGGATTTTCGCCATGGCAACCGCCGAGGTGTAAAACGGCGCGTTGTCGCGGTGAAACAGGATATTCTTTTTCTGAAATTGTAGCCGTTTTTACGCAATTTCTGCCTTCTGTATCTCAAATAATGATACATAGTATATTAAGACATGACTATCCCAAAAACACTCGTCATCACTTTCCCAGACGAAAAAACGGTTTTTGCTTTTTTAGAACCGGTTCCGCCTTTGCAGTTCACTATTTCAACCGTATTTTTGTTTTGAGTGTATCCAAGTTTCATCTACTCTGCTATCTATGTAATTTTAATTCACAGGTCGTCTAGCACCATTTGTTGAACTTTAGTGATGTTATCGTCAGTAGGTGCAGTTTTTGGACGTCTCGAACGTTCATCGTTTCCGCCGCTCTCACGATCACGTTTAAACTCAGTTGCCCAAAATTTCACTGTGGTAAATGATGGTGCAGAGTCCATATACAAAGTCCAACTGATTTTTGATTTGCTTAAGCGTATTGCCATTAAAAGCAAAAATTTAATGACAGCTCGATACTCACTTTTTTCCATTTTTACAAAAAAACTCACTCAATCGACTCATTCAAACAACTGTCAAATAAAATCTACGTGTTTAAAATGGCTGAAATTTTGGTGTGTAACCGTCAAAAGATGCACAACTACATTCACTAGCTTCCACTGACGAGTGCTGCTATCTTCACTTTGAGATCGGAAAATTTTCAGACCATTCTGGTAAATTTATTTCAGAGCGCAAGCCGGCCAGTCAATAGCAAGTAAAATAGAACCCATCTAGTAATTATTTAAGTTTTGACAAATGTGGGTTAGTAAGGTAAGACATTCTCGATGATTTCTTCAGAATCGTCTTCATCTATAGTATTTTTTATTTAAAGTGATAAATAAACTCACAGTCCACATACTGTTAAGCTACCTCTACGATCTAAGGACAGTTATAATTATGCAAAAAACTTTAAAGATTTGTTGTCACCTCAGAGGACTAAAATGACTTGCCTCTTGTCCTGTGATTGTGTTCGCTCTATATACCATTCAGATCAAAACATAGATTGCGCTGGTAATGCTGCTTGATAGCAGAAATAGTCAAGAGGGTATTACATACACTCTTATTGTTGGCGACGCCCCTATAAGAATATTTCAATTTATTAGTTAACCGATTACGAATAGCTTCTAAAAAGCAAATTATCAAGCAACAATATTCCGATAAATAATGATAGTTTTGTATAAGAAATTTAAAAGTGTTTTAATAGTGAAATGTATAGAGAAAATGTAAATTAAACTATTGTATTAGTTAAGATATGTATAATTTCGAGTGGAAAACATTGTTTTAACTTTCTATGTTAAATATTTAAGAAATTCCAACTTTGAACATGTGAGTAAAATAGGCATATATTGTTAAATAAATAAAGGATTTTTTGTGATATGAAAATGTAATGTATATCGTAGTATAGATATTTCTTTGTGCTATTTTATAAGTAAATTGTATAAATGTATGTCTTATACAAATAAAGTTATTGAGAAAACCGTGAGATAGTGATAGTACAAATTGATGTAATTGAGTTGCGCAAGCGCACAAATGGCGCGGCTCACTTTCGCGTTTAGCTTCGAGGTAGTTCAATAAATTGATTTTTCTTGCAAATCGTTTCGAGGTCGGCACACAAGTCCTGGCTGACATCAGAGCCGGGACTGATCCAGTCACAGCGATCATGAAGGCGCTGGCAAACCTATTAGCCCGGAATTACGGAGGAGAGTAATCTGCGCCTCCTCTATTGGAACCCGGGCGGTATACAGCAGAAGCTGCATGAACTCCGCACTGTCGCCCAGCAACAGGACTTGCACATCATATTGCTGGGCGAGACAAAACTGAATCCTAAGACGCATATCAAGCTGCCAAACTACCACCTATACAGAAGAGACGAGGTCACCCCTCAAGGGGCCGCCTACAGAGGGACGGCGGTTCTTGTGAGGAGGGATATCGTCCACCAAGAGCTGGGACTACCACCATACCAGACTATGCGCTCTATCGGCATAAGAATGGAGGCGGCGGGCGAGGAACTAAGGATCTACGCAGCATACCGCCCGCCAGGGACTCCATTCTGCTCCTCAGACATCCGGACGGTGATGGAAGGCGAAACACTTACTATAATCGCCGGGGACCTAAACGCCAAACACCCGGCGTGGGGGTCCAAAGTGATCACCCCGCCGGGTCATGCACTATACGAAGACGCTGAGAAAAACAACTATGACGTTTTAGGTCCCGAAGAACCAACCAACGTTCCGACAGACCCGAAGCAACATCCGGATGTATTAGACATCGTGCTCTCTAGGAACGTCAACTACCCAGTAGTGGTAGAGGTGCTATACGACCTGAGTTCATAGCACCTCCCGATTCTGATAACCCTTGGCACTAAGGCGGTGACTACGCCGCCCAGAGCATTTAAGACACGCATCGACTGGAGGCGCTACGCACAACACCTGCAGGCGAGACCTCCAGCCCACCAACTCATAAATACAGCGGACGACGTAGAGGCCGCTGCAACTAAAATCACCAAAAACATCCAGGAGGCCCTCCCGCGCGGCTTCTACGATCGTCCCGATCACAGAAAGGCGTGACGATCTGCCGCGGGAAATAAGCGTGCAGATAAAGCGCAAAAGAGCACTGAGGAAGCTCTGGGCGCGTACTCGCTGCCCAAGACTAAAATCACAGCTTAACTGAACTGTCGGTTGCAGTCCGGGCCTACAGAGGAGAGGCCTGGGAGCGGCGCATATGGAAGGCGGATGAGCAAAATGCGTCGCTCTATAAACTGAACCGACAGTTAACCAAAACCAGACCTCCCATTTGCCCGCTGACCAACAATGCGGGCGAACGCTGCTATGATGCCAAGGGCAGAGCGGATATCCTAGGAGAGCACTTCGAGGAGCAATTTATGCCGAATCCTGCAAGTGCGGAGTTCACGGAGCTTCATGCCATAAAGGAGAGTCGCGTACAGGAGTTCCTGTCGTCACCTGCGCCGCCTCTTGCAGGAGAGTGGTTCATTTCCCCCAACGAACTGCGGAGGACAGTAACCTGCCTGCAACCGAGGACGGCGCCCAGCCACGACGGGATTACCAACGCTGCACTCCGACAACTGCCCTATAAAGTCCTAGTAGAGATTAGTCGACTCTACAATGGGATACTACGGATATCCCACTTCCTGGAGGAATGGAAAAAAGGCAAAATTATCGTCTTACCGAAACCCGGGAAGGACAGGCGTAGAGCTGCCAGCTAGAGGCCGATTACGCTATTACCGCACATAGCTAAACTGTTTGAAAGATTGCTGCTGAGACGTCTCCGTCCGTGCATCCAACTTCGGGCGGAGCAGCACGGATTCAGGAGGGGTCACTCTACAGTCACACAGCTGACTAGAGTGCTGCACCTGCTTGCGGCAGAGTACAATCGTGGCCGCATATCGTTGGGCGTCTTTCTCGATATCGAGAAGGCGTTCGACCGGGTGTGGCACTCAGGATTACTATACAAACTACACGAGCAGACCAGTGTCCCCCCTGCTATGTTGCGGTTAATGGCGTCTTTCCTGGAAGACAGGAAGTTCTACGTCTGCGTAGAGGACGCCGAGTCCGCAACAAGAACCATCAGTGCCGGCGTCCCACAGGGCAGTTGTCTGTCTCCAGTCCTGTACGCGGCATACACGAACGACATACCAACATTGGCAGGCAGGCTGCAAGAATGGGAGGATGATGTTGAGCTGGCGCTATATGCGGACGATAGCGCCTATTTCACCTCGTCCAGAAGAGCCCATATAGCCACTGCCAAAATGCAGCGTCTGCTGGACCTGTTGCCACCATGGCTGAACGAGTGGAGGATGGTCGTCAACGTTGGTAAGACGACCACTCTGCTCACCCGTCGTCTCAGAAATCTACCACCACCGCTAACTCTCGACGGCCAGAAAATCGCGTACGAGAAGGCCGTGACATACCTCGGGTGCCGGATCGACCGGGCGCTGCACATGACTGCGCACGTCGACTTCGTCGTCCGCAAAGCCAGATGTGCGCGGGCGATGCTTCGTCCGGTCCTGGCATCCAAGCTGCCAATAAAGACCAAGCTCCGGATATAAAAGATGTATATCCGGACCATTACCACCTACGCTGCTCCGGCCTGGTACGCGCTTCTGAGCGACCCTCTGAGGCGGCGACTACAGGCTCAACAGAACCTGTCATTAAGGACGATTGTCGGAGCAGGTCTTTACGTCCGGAATGACGTCATAGCGGCCGATCTGAAAGTCGAGACCATCACCGACTTCGTGGACCGGCTAGCGCGCGGCATGTTTGACCGTGCCGATAACGGGCCACATGACCATCTCAACGGTTTTGCACCGTTGCACACTCGGCCCCCAGACGGGCGACCTCTTCCAAGAGAACTCCTCTCTATATCGATTAGAGAGTCGAGTAACAACCCACAATACCGCTGAAAGGCCAACTTAGACCTAATTGGATAACCTCCACAGATAACCTCCTTTTCCCGTAGTCGGTGAACTACGGGAAAAAATACTTATCCGGCTACGTTACAACCGTAGCACTATCTATGCCATGAATAGGCCAAAATGACTGCCCCATAGTTATGGGGTATGAGGATATCCGGGTAATGGGGTTTACCCCGAGGCCCGATACCTGCATGTACCTAGGTACATGTAGACGACAATCAACGTTGCATATCGTTCGGGAAAAGTGCAAGACCAGCAGTCAATAAGAAGAAGAAAGAAAAAGTATAGGGAAGTGATAGGGAAAGGTAATTACTCTCTCACGGAACGGTTTGAAGATGATTGCTGTTTTATTCCCAAGGAATTCTCCCCTTAAAGTGATACAGTCCATATCGAAGAATTAAGGCGTTGGGACCGGGACGACTTCGGAAGACCCGTAATCCCCGCCTGCACCTATTTTCTGAAAAGAAAGAGGTTATCGCCCTTGTGTGTTACTCCGTTGCGGAGATCACATACCTTGTTCCCGAACCCAACGTAGGCGTTATAGGAGGCCGGATCGAGAGAAGCCTCGATTCCCCCTTCTGTTTCTTAGTTAACGTTTGCCTGGTTCCTTTTCACTTATCATTCTTAGACTACTTGGCAGAAAAAAAGGTCACCTATTAGTGCCTTTCGTCTTGCTAAAGTTCATTTGCAGGATTGTAGATCCTATAACCTAAGTCATTACTTTTTCTGAGATGATATCTTAACATCAACATTTAAAACCCTTTTCCCTTTTTTCATTTACGTATTTTTTTTAATTTACAACTTAAATTTTTTTAATATTTTATAGCAATAATACCATGAATATAGTAAGCAATTCTAGACATTTGCCTAATTCTACAACACTGTTAAACTTCAACTTAGTTTGGGTTTCCGCTCAATTAATGCTACGAACACTTGCCATAGTAATCATTTATGCACAAGGGAATGTAAAGCCAGTTTAGCCTTTGGTTAACTTGGCCGGTTAGCTTTATTTATTGACATTAGATTTGAACGTAAAATTTATAGGTATTCCAATAGTATAGCAAGAAAAGTCAGAATAAAAAAAAAACATTATAATATTAAAGTTCAAATTAAGAGTAAACTTAATCGTCAAGCTTGTATGCGTAGATATATGGAAGTTAAAAAAAGTGAGAGAGATATGTATGTATATATTATTTTACATTATTTTAAGCTAGCAGCTAACTTCAATCCCACCTTATGGTAATTGGTGATGTAGCCTAAGATGGTGAAGCGCACTGATTTAACAAAAGCCTATTCACTCTTGCCTTGAAGAGACCCACATTGTAATCGGATGGAAACACAGATACTGGCAACTCATTCCACTCCAAAATGCATCCTGTAGAAAACCGAAAGGCTTGCTACTTGGCGCCTGAGTTCGAGGCTGGTAAGATTGGTTTTAACCAAATTCGAGTCACTAATTTCCCTTGAGTCTAAACTCCTAAATGGCATTTCGCAACACCAGTCTATATATGGCAACAGTAATTCAAGCACGACGGGTTTTGCGCTGTAATAATTAATGTATATATAAAATATCGGCAATATAGCTCGGTGGAAGTCGATGAATGAAATTGTCTCAAGATCTTGCTTTATGGTACTACTTGGGGGAGGCTTTTGTTGAGCAGTGGAAATACGAAAGACTTCAATGATGATAATTGTGCTGACACAAAATGAAAAATCAGGTGAACAATGTTTATATAATTTATTATTATCGTGTACAGAAGCTGTGTCAAGATTTTCAGCTTGTCAAATTCTCCAAAAATGCGAAGTAAATTGATATTACTTGATCCAGAACATTATTACTTAGACAACTCGATAAAAACAAAGACAGGTTCGAAAGCACAGCCGGCTATTCACGAATTATTTTCCATTTGGTAAAATTGTTATATTAAATTTTTTTATGTAATTTTATTCAATAGCCAAAGTCATGATGTGTTATTATTAAATACATAAATGAATAAAACCCTAAGAAATATTACCACAGACTTCACTATTTTAGGCTCCTCTGTACAGGTATACACTACACATATATATAATATTATATTTGTTTAACAATGTTACCTTCACACTATGATTTTCTCCTGTATCAAGTAGGTAGTTTATTAGATACATAATTTGCTGAAGGACAAGCATTTAGATCCGGGATAATTATTTATAGGCCATACAAATAATTAACCTGCGATAATTATTTGTGCGGGATTCAAACCTGTAAATCTCAGCGCCGCAACCTATTATTAAGCCATTGCGCCACGTAGCCGTCAGTTATAAATGATATTAAAGTTTTATTTATGTTCCAATTGCTAAAATGTCACTTAAATAATAATTAGAATTGATTTTTCTGACTGATGACTCACCCGATATGAAAAGTCAAAAATAATTTTGCATTTGTATCCTATTGAAATAAAGGGACTAATGATTATGATCTTTAATCGTTAGTCCTTTCCAAACAACACTTAAATATAATAATAGTGTAAAGGGGCAACTATAATTCTCAAGATCCTGGTACGATATAGTATACTGCTGTCTATCACAGACTTCGAGGTGTTTCTATCGAGTCCTCATACGACACTCATGGGACGACACGGAGTGATGAATTCTCTTACGCGGATAAAATACACTTAAATTACTTGTGTGAGCGGAACGAAAATCAAGTTTACAGTGCTGTCAATTAATTTTCTAAAAATCTAATGTATTCTTAATTTAATTCTTAAGTTAATTTTTTGTATAATATCCGGTTTCTTCAGGAGCTTAAAATTCTCTGACGTCTCATCGTGATGTTTTCAAGCTACTGTACTGGAAAGGGTACGGAATTAACACCAATTACGAGAAAATCACTCGACTTCGATTTGCCGATGATATAATACTTACGGATGAATCTTTGCCAGTAAAGAAACTTCTAATAAAAAAATAGAGAAAAACTAAAAAGAACGCAATAATTTCACATTCTAAAGTCGATTCTAAAACAATGAATAAAAGAATTAGTGCCCAAACTTTGTGTTGTTAAATTATTTTACCTATTGTTTTTAGCTCCCTGAAGAAGACATTTATTTTTATTTATTTTTGTAGTAATACTTCTTCAACGATGTAGTGGACATTTTTTATAATATATGAAAAATCAAAAACGTCACGTTTCCTTGTAATCTTTCACCGCCAGGCTACATGACTATGACATATTTTAACTACTTTTGTATAATATAAAATAAAAGAAGAATGATGTTGTAAAGAAGTTTCACTTCAAACGTGTGTACACGATTACATGCACAATTTTTATTTTTACCATTTTTAGTGATTAATGAATACCACAATCCTAACGTCGTATAAAATAAAAGAACTTTATCTCCTTCTCTACTCTAGGTAGGGATTTACTTAGAGGCTTTTTAATAGATAGATAGAAAAAAAAATTTTTGCACTCAAACAAGAACAAAATTTTATACAAAGGCGAACTTAATGCCGTAAAGGCATTCTCAGCCAGCTAAACTTTGTTAGTGTGGTGAGAGCTATGGGTAGAGACGCGAGAGAAAAAACTAAATAATTTACGCATACTATTCAAAACGTATCATATAAATATATATTAATAGTCTTAAGGGTGGATTTTTTTGAAACGCATATGAGAACGCTCATTAAGTATAGGATAAAACATCAAAATCTTGATTTTTATTTTTATTTTTTATTTTGCGTACTCTTATATAAGTTCAATAATAATCATTTTATTGATGAATATTTATTAATAATAAAAATAATTAATCATTCAGAAACATATTAGAAATAACTGTTATAATACTCTAATATATACAACACAAAAATAATGACTTATATCATCATTCATCATCATCCCTTCACAAGTCCACTGCTGAACACAGGCTTCCTCCAAGTAATGCCACAAAGCACGGTTTTGAGCCACCTGCATACATCGACTTCCTGCATATCTTACCAGGTCGTCACTCCATCTAGTGGGGGGTCGCCCTACACTACGCCTACCGGAATAAGGCTGCCACTCGAGAACCTTTCTTTCCCATCGGTTATCGGTTCTTCGAACTATATGGCCGGCCCATTACCACTTCAGCTTACTAATCCGTTGGGCTATGTCAGTTACTCTGATATTACTGCGGATAACCTCATTTCTGAGTCTATCACGCGGAGAAACTCCGGGCATAGCCCTCTCCATAGCTCGCTAAGCGACCTTGAGCGTCCTCATACGGCCAGCAGTGAAAGACCACGTCTCAGATCCATAAGTCATCACTGGCAACACGCACTGGTTGTACAATCTAGTTTTTGGAGATTGAGGTGTACCTGACGAGAAGATTTGTCGTAATTTCCCGAACGCTGCCCAGCCGAGTTGAATCCGTCGATTGACCTCTCGGTCTAAGTTGGACTTACATAGTCGGACTATTTGTCCCAGGTAAACGTACTCGTCAACAACTTCGAGCATAGTGCTCTCAACAACTACCGGCATAAGTGTGACATGGACATTAAACATGATCTTTGTTTTGTCCATGTTCATCTTAAGACCAATCCGTTGGGAGACACCATTGAGGTCATTGAGCATCGTGCTTAGGTCCTCCAGCGATTATGTCATAAGGACTATATCGTCGGTAAATCGAAGATGAGTGATGTACTCGCCATTGATGTTAATACCGTATCCTTTCCAGTCCAGTAGCTTGAAAACGTCTTCCAATGCAGCGGTGAAGAGTTTCGGGGATATAACGTCACCCTGTCTTACACCTCTCTGAAGTTGGATACGTTTCGAGCTCTGATTCTGTACTCGGGTAGCCATCGTAGCCCTACTGTAAAAACACTTCAGCACTTCGATATACCGACAGTCAACTTGGCACCGCTGAAGGGACTGTAGCACCGCCCAAATTTCGACGAAATCAAAGGTTTTCTCATAGTCCACATACGCCAGGCAAAGTGGCAGATTGTACTCTTCGGTCTTCTGTACAATCTGCAGCAGGGCATGTATGTGGTCTATGGTACTGAAGCCTTTTCGGAAACGGGCTTGTTCGGGAGGCTGGAAGTCGTCGAGTCGGCGTGCGAGACGATTCGTAATGACTCTCGATAACAGCACGTAGACGCGGCTCAGAAGGGAAATCCGCCTGTAGTTCTTCAAGAGAGCATTGTCGCCTTTCTTAAAGAGCAAGACCACCGCACTTCTGCTCCACGCCTCTGGAGTAGTGCCACCATGGAGGACGGAATTGAAGAGCTTCTAAAGGACTTCAAGTACCGGTGTTCCACCCGCTATCAGAAGCTCCGCTGTAATTCCATCCTTGCCTGGGGCCCTGCCGTTTTTAAGGTGCTGGAGAGCCATTCTAATCTCGTTCAGACTGACGTCCGGGATATCATCAGAATAGTGTCGGATAAGACTTGCTCTTGGATCGTTACTCACACTTGCGTGTGGCTCCGATGATGATGTGTACAGCTGCCCATAGAACCACTCAATCTCACTTAAAATCTCAGGTGTCCCGGAAACGATGCTGCCACACTCAGTCTTTAGCTTTGACAGTTGGCTCTTTCTGGCAGACAGATCTCGGGCAAAAACTTTGGAGCCCTGGTTACGCTCGATTGCTTCTTTAATACGAGCAGTATTAAAGTTGCGTAAGTCTCGCCGCATACATTTGGAGATCTGTATGTTCAGTTGCCTGTATGCTGTCAAATCTGTTGACGATTGCTGCCTCATCTCCCTTCTAACAGCCATGAGATTAAGAGTGTGATCGGAGAGTTTTTGTGTTCTTCTGCGGCGTGTCTTGCAGAACTTAGCTCCGAACGCATGGGCAGTTTCCACGAGCTTGTCATTCATATCGTCCACTGCATTGCAATCTTCTAGGCACTGAAAGCGGTTTTGTAACTCAAACTGAAAGGTTTCGGGATTCTGGATTAGAGCACTAGGGGGACGGAGCGTTGACTTCATTAGACGAGACCTCTCCAACTTAACGTTTAGATTCAGTGTGCCTCTAACCAATCGGTGATCGCTGCCAGTTTTCACCCTTGCGATCACTGAGACATCACTGAACAGTTGGCGCCTGGTCGTCATAATGAAGTCAATCTCATTTTTTGTCGAACCGTCGGTGCTCGACAAGGTCCACTTTCTGTTGGACCGCTTCTGGAAGAAAGGGTTCATCATAAAAAGTCCCTCTTTTTCCATGAAGTCGGCCAGCTGCTGGCCCCTTGGGTTGCGTTGCCCTATCCCAAATTTCCCTACCTTCAGCTCACCGTTCTTTCCTGTGCCTAGTTTTGCGTTGAAGTCTCCCATTAATACCGTATAGTGAGTTTTGGAGGAATGCATTGCTCTAGAAAAATCCTCATACATTTCCTCCACCTCCTCATTGGAATGTTACGACGTGGGCGCGTAAACCTGTATGATATTCAGCGAATACCGTTTGGTGATTCTGAGTATAAGGTACGCAACCCTCGTCGATACACTCCCAATCTTTAAAACGTTGTTAACGAGAGACTAGTGGACGATAAATCCAACACTTCCTTGGGATTGGGACAGATGGTCGCCCTCCCGGTGATAGAACAAGTTGCCGGATTCGAAAATCACCATGTCCTCCCCCTCTCTTCGGACCTAGGATAATCCTATAATATTCTAGCGCAACTTGTTTATCTCTTCTTCCAGCTCCAGGATCTTCTCGTCAGTCCTCAGGGTGCGTGCGTTAAATGTTGCCAGGTCGAGTCGTCGTAGATGGCAACCGAACCTCCACCGGAGATTCTTAGCACCCCCTGCCCATGGTCGCCACCGTAGGCAGGAATAGCGGGGCCACCAGGGACTGAGGGCCGTCTATTTGTGTAATTGTTGTTGCATGGGGGGTATATTGCCATAGTTGCCACGCTTGGCGAGCGGGTTGGCAACCGCAGTTTTTTATTCGTACAGTTCCTGTTATCAGGAAGATGCTGCTGCCCATCTCCTGCCTGTTTCCCTCTATCGCCTCTTACGACACCCACGGGAAGATATAGGGTAGTGGATATTCTTAACCGCCACTACGCGGCTTATATAAATAGATAATATGATAATGTGTTTACCATCAAACACGCACTATTTTTTTTTCATATGAAGTGTGTATTTTTGCGAGTTCTTTAAGCTTTACATAGTTAAGGTATTATAAGCTATTAAATGTCTAGAAGAGGATTCACAAGACACCTAATAAATCAGACTTTATAAACACCAAAAGAGGTATATTATTGGGGAAGATATCTATTCAGGGGCAATACCAAGCGTACGTGACTAGAATTCTGTTTAAATTCTTCTGAGTTATTTGCGCTTCGAGGTTATTACTTCACCCATTCTTCACGCCAACTATTAAACGCGTTCAATAATTGATTGTACTTATGGTTTGGAGACTTAATATCTCATTTAATTCACAATATCCTACACAAGTTACACCACGTCGCTAACACTTTATGGAATTATATAATATATCTTCAATATATTTTATACCTTATTTATTATATTTATGGTTTATAGTTTTAAATAACTTGTTTTCTTTTGTATCTTAGTTAGGGTGTAACTGTAGGGATTATATACCCTACAATAGTGACGGAAAACGCCATCGTGTATTGGTGAAATTATTTGTAAAATTACAGTAATTTTACAAAAAGGTAAATTAAAAATTATTTTATTTTAGCGGTGTTTTCTATTCTGATAATGTAATTTTACAGTCTGAAGGAAAACGATGTTGGTGAAGTAACCCAGATCTAAAACAAGCCTAATAAGAGCAATAACGGATGGACCCTCAACATTTTTCTTAACTCATTCATACATCAAAATCAGATTTATATACCAGCAGATATCTAGTAATTGTTTCACTTCAAAGTGAAATGTAATATTACTACCAATATTACAAAAACTTTGAAAAAAGACCTCTTACTTTTCAATTTAACGTTTATTTTATAGTTCACAGAATTATGTTACATTGATCTTCTTCATCTTTTAATTTTCTAAATAAACTCGACTTTCTTTAACCTCGTAAGGCCCAACCTAAATTTAAGTCGATATACATTACGACCCAACGTACTAAAAATAGGTGCAAGTAGTTGCGGCCCAGAACTTTGGTTAAGTACAAAAGTGTGTAAATGTATTACTTTTGG